>BMAV01024663.1:0-35510 GCA_019973955.1 Trichonephila inaurata madagascariensis | reverse complement strand
ATAGTTAGAATTTTGGGACTGAGATCTCTAGTTATTTTTCTAAAAATGCTAAATTTGATTTTTTAAAATTTTTTTTCTTAGTTTTTTCAGAAAACAATTATTAAAATCAAAAAATTTAAAAAAGATTTTAAATCCCATTTTTTTTGTTTGCAATAATTTAAAGAAACATATATAACTTAAAATACAAAAAATTTTTTAAAAATTGGTATTTTATAAAATTTAAAAAAACTTCAAAAATTCAAATTTTTTCAAAATTGAAAAATAATGGCTGTTAAACGACTTTTACACAGAATCAGCTTAATAATATAATCAAATATAAAACATCAATTTTTTTTACTCTAACTGTTAAAAATTTTTTTGAAAAGGGACTTAGCATTAAAATTTCCCCCCCGGGCAGAGTCCGTTTTATCCCCCCATGAGGGGATTGCCGGTTCAAATGACCTCCTCCCCCAAGATTTTTAAACCCCTTAAATTCCCCAATGTTGCATTTTAAATATGATCTTTTTTAATTTAAAAGAGACCAATTTTTTTTAATTACCAACAAATAACAATCTGAAAAAAAAAGATTACTCAACGAAATAAGCTCATTTTGTCACTAGATGGAAGTACATTTTTCTAGAAATCCAATAATTAAAAAAATCTCTGATCCCCGAGAACTGTTTTGCTATGAAAAGAATCTATTATATTTTATGCTTTCTTTGTTTATTGACGAAATAAATTCCCGGAAAAAAATTCAAACATTTTATGTTCATTTAAAAGTATTTAATTTTCTAATGGAAAAGCTTCAAGAAATTTGTTTTTTAATTATATGTTGAGGTCTGCAAAATCGGTCTTATTACCATTTTGACATGGCCAAAACGTGTATACTAACCCAAGATGAAATTGATAGATATATGGATAATTTGGATGAATTAAATGAATTATGTGAGGATGGCCTTGAATATATTCATATGATGTTGTTTTTAATTAATTATAATTAAATTATCGTATTTTTTTCCGAAACAATAGTGTACAGAAAATTTCAGCTCAAATGAGCGCTTTTAAATTTAGGTGATGAGGTTTGGGTTTTTTAAAAAGGCCCGTTTTTGGGTTTCTGGCCCAAAATTCATAGATCGGGTTGGGCGGGGGAAAAAAGAAAAAGGGGAAATTGGGGTGACAAGATGGAGGGTCCAAAAAAGAAGGACACGGGGTATCCGGGTGTGACACCCGGGTTTACCAAAAAAGAAACCCCCAGGAAAAGGAAAAGATCATAGGGACCTCGGGATTTGACACCGTACCCACCAACAGAAGGTGAGCCATGAGGTGTTTTTAAATATAAAAAAGATTTTTTCGTTTTTCAAACCCCAAAATAGTGCTAAGTCATCAAAAAATTATGCCAAGGGGTTTGTATTTGTAATTCTATGAAAAATTAGTTTTAATAAATTAATTTTTTTATCAATTATAGTTAAATTACTATATTGTCATCCAAAATAATCATGTATATAAAATTTCGCTCAATTGAGTTTTAAAAAATGTTTTTTATTAACGATTAAAAAAATCCCCAAGATAAATAAATAAATATATAGAGAGTGTGAGCTAATAGTAGGAATTGAAAGAAAAAAGTCATTACAAGTGTAATTGTGATGTTGAGCTACGTGCAGCAACCTTGCACCAAATATACAAAAGAAAATTTTGAATTCTTTTTTTAAATAAATATTATTATTATACCTGTTGAAAAGTATAAATAAATATTTTTACAGAAAAAATATATTTTTTCTCCGAAAAAGCTATTTCAAAAAAATGATAAAAGTCGATGTACGTGTAAGATTGCAATATTTTGCTCTTATCTGCAATGTAAATCAATATAGCCACAATTAAAATAAAAATTTTGGTTGATTTTGCATTTCATTTGCTGAAATAAAATTCTAAAAAATGTTTTTTTTTTAAATAAAAAAAATTTAAATTTTTTTTAAAAATAAGTATACGTTAAGAGGTTAAGAATGAGTGAAATATATTAACGTCCCAAAAACCAACCGAGGGCCCCTTTTGGCCCCACCCGTAATTTTGAAACAGGGTCAAGTAACAAGGACGACACATGAACTGCACCCCCCTCCGAACTTCCACACCACACCAAAGGGAGAACGTTTGAGCTTTCCCCATATTTAAAAAAATCCCCCCCCCTAAAACGGCGGTTTTTTTATCTGTACTAGGCTCGAACTCTGAAAGCCGGCCAAAGGGGTTAAGAAAAAAGAAGATAGAGTGAGTTAATATTCGACTATTTTCGAAAAAATTTTTGAAAAAAAAGGAGATTGGGGGATTTTTGTGACTTTTATATTTATTTAGTATATTTTAAGGAAAAAATCCTAAAATTGATAAAAGAAAAAAATTTTATTATTATTAAAATGGGAAAAAACTAGTAAAAATGTACAAAAAATTACATAAACGCGGGGCCCGCTCTGTACAAAGTTCTTATGAACAAATTCTCAATTTTACAATTTTGATGTGTTACTTTGTTATTCCTGTTTGAAGTGACTTTCAGGATAAGAGATATTTTAATTTTTACAAAAACTCGAGCACTTTATCTTACTGATTATACGAAATTGCTTAAAAAAACTTTGACTATATTCACATAAAGGACTGCAAATTTTGAAATAAAACAGTGATTGATAAAACTGATGATCAAAACACTTCTACTGTTATGCAGAACATAACTCAAAAATTTCAGCTAATTATTTTCAAAATTTTTTGAGCAATCGCTGTCTTCTTTTGAACTTTTCGAGAAAAAAAAAACACATTTCGAGTAAAACGCATTTTAAAGTTTGACATCTTGTGTAAAGTTATGGCTTCTGCTTTTACTAAAACGCTTGTAGTTTTTGTTCTAGTGGAGGGAAAATAAAATATTTGGTATTTGTGTGTTCTCTTAAGCTAATAAGATAACCTATAAAAAAAGTCATAAAACAATTGTCAATTTTAGAAAAAATCATGATTTTACGGTAATCGGATACCTTAACGAGTGAATATTAATGTTGCACTGTTCAACTAGACGAGGGCTTTGGGCAACAGGCCTCGTAATTCTGAACCTTGGTCAAGTGACGAGGACGACACCTGAGCTAGTTTCTCTCTCTCCTTACTATCACATTATATCAACGGGAGGACCTTCATCGCTCATCTACACGATGGGTCTTCAGCAATACCAGACTCGAACTCATCAACCGCCGGCCACAGTCCGTTACCGTGACCACTAAACTACCATTGCCACAATATAAGAAGGAAAGCATTAAAATCGGAAACAATTTTACCCGATTACTAAAAACAAAAAATATGAATTCCCCAACAATCCTTCGCCATGCAATTAAAAAAAAACATAATCAATTTACTTCCGAATTGCACGTGACGCAATGTGTTTGTATTTATAGCGACACGAGGGTTATCACCTTTTCAAGGTGACGAGGACAATACTTCACGCAAAATGCTTGATTTATAAATAAAATTTTTTCTAAAAGGTAGTGGTGGGAATGATTTATTTGTTCTAAATTATTTATACTGCAGGTAAAGTTTGAAAAATAACCACGTTCAAGAGCAACTATTTAGGTTTTTAGACCTAACGCAGATTCCTGTTTTTAGTAGTTTCAGCAAAACTTGAATTGATCATAAGAAAAAGAAGAAATCACAGAATTTTGATTATTCTATAATTGTAGGTGATTTTCTAAAAAAAAAATTCTTTTTGCAGGCTAAAACCCGAAAAATAAAATCGCAAGTATCATTATATTAATGAATGTTCTCTGAGTAAAAAAAAATCGCTTGAATACACGCTGTTACAGTTATTGAAATCATTTTAAGGCATACAATAAAAAGTTATAAACATTCAAACAGTAATAAATCTTAAACACAGTAATTATAGCATGATATATAATTAAAAACATTAAGTTTGTGACAAACAAAATTAAACAATACAGCCAATTTTTTAAAAATACCAATTCCTGCACAAAGAATAAATTTTGAAAGGGGAGATTTTGTAAAATGATTTTAAAAGAGCGAAAACCACGTAGTTTTCGTCTTACCAAAAACTACTTTTCTCAACTCAAAGAGAACATCAACATAATTATTGTTTCGCTCACTAGCAATCTGGCAACGAACACTTCAAAAACTTTTCAGATTGGGGGGGATAGTAAGAAAAAAACAATAAATAATTTTACTACGACAACTTATTGTAATCCATCAAATCAGATGAAAATACATAAGTTGAAATAGGCGTAACTTTTAAGCTGACTAACCGACATTTTTACAGTTAACCTCTTAACGTGCACGATCGAGTTAATTCGAGTGTGCCTAAGTGTGCACAAACGAGATAATTCGTGCGAAGTCGTATTTTCGGTTACTGTAATTTTCCCACTTGAATGTAAGCGATCGCCGTCTGCACTTGTGAGACTGACTGCGAAAAAGATAAATATTATAAAAAAATTATTCTTTCATTTGCCAGACATCAAAATTGAGAACGCCTATGTTTGAGTGAAAAAAAATGTTTAGGTTTCAGTATATACCAAATTAGTAGAAAGACTTATACTGAGTTATCGCGATACATCTCTCGGTTCGACCAGAGTCTTCTGGAATTCTACGGATAACAGAACGTCATTTTTCCAGTTTTAATCCACCTAGATTTAAAAAAAAATAGTAGCCCCCACAAGATATTGTGCTTTGTGTTGTATTTAAAGGAATAGCAAAGGAGAAAAAAAGAGAGTTACATCAATGCTTCTCGAAGTTTCAATATTCGCGACCCAATATTCAATCATATAATTTTCATCGCGGCCCCCTCATACAATAACAATGTATTGAATTCAAAAATACTATACTTTGACGCTAAAGCTTCAATACGACTTAAGCCCCTTAAGTGCCACTGGCGTATAAACATCTCGCTCAGCCAAAGTGTTAATTTCCCCGGACGTATATATACGTCTTTCCGAAGTACGATCTTTTCTGTGAAATGCTATTTATAAAATTATTTCGAAGGTTTTGGAATGCAATAAAAGGACCTTGACAGTGTTTGCGAAGGATTTACTTATTTCAGATTATTTGTTTCTTTATTCCTTACTTCCCATATTTACCAAAACCGAAGTAATAACCTCCGATTTAGAAGAACGTGGCTGTACTGTTCTTAGTTGCAGCCAACTCATTTCCAGAAAAACTAAAGTACCCCTCTCTTTCTTCTTAATCACATTATCCAGGAATCAACAAAACTTCCCCGTTTTCGACCTTATCCGTTTAGGTTACATGCAAATTAAAGTTGAGGGATACTCCATTCGGGGTGTCACTCAATGTTTTAGATGTAATAATTTCTTCCATACGGCAGTCAATTGCCATCAAATTCCACATTGCCTGAAGTGTGGTAAAGGTCACCTTACAAAGAATGCGAGATAAAAGAAAAGCAGAAAAATCCCTTCTGCATAAATTGCAAAGCCTACGGGCATACTGCCAGTTATACCAAATGTCCCAAATTTCCAAAACCATAGAAAGGAACCCCCATAAATTTAAATAAAAATTTCTCTAGCAATAATGTTATTGAAGGAATTTCCTTCGCTAATATTGTTAACGGAAATAAAGATATAAAATCCTCAAACTCAAATGAAAATAATAGTAAAACAGAACAAAGTTAATCCCACGATTCATCTACCCCTGAAACAAATATTTCAGAAATTTCTAGTTTTTATAATCGAACTTTTTAAAACTCTTTCCGATCTTGTTAAAAAAATGTTCCAGCTCTTAAAGCATCCAAAAATGGCAGGCACACACCCACAAAAAGCTTTTCTACTTGTAGAATCACTCTCCTAGATAATTAATTCTTTCATTTTTTTCTTTCTATATTTAATTTCATCGTTTTTTATTTTTTTTAGCTCAATAGTTTTCTCATCTCCATAGTTAAATTTTTTTCTCTGAGAAGGGCAGTCCTCGCAAGCTTATTCTACAACCATTCAACCAATCAATCAATCAATTAAGCCACTCCTCCTCCAACCAGCCAAGCTAACAACACCGCCAATATCGTAGTTTCAAGATAGGGAGCGGAGGATCGAGTCATCGATCCAGTCTCCTGTGAAGTTCAACTTACTATTAAAAAGAAAGAGTCGTTCCATATGTAATAATTGCAATGTTGAGTTATATGCTGCACCCTGCGTCTAAATATATCAGACAGGAGAACGTTTTGAATAATTTTTTTAAATAAATACTGGTATTATTTCCTTTGAAAAAGTATAAATAAATATTTTTTTTCTGATGAAAATACGTTTTGTTTTCGAAACAGCTATTCGAAAAGAAAGATAAAAGTCGATGTATGTGCAATGGGGATCAAAATCCAAAGCTAACATTTTGATTAATTTTGTATTTTTTAGCCCAAACAAGGTTATAAATAGTGTTATATAAAATTTAAAAAAATTATTTCATTACTGTTTTTTAAAAAAAAAAGTGTACATTAAAGCAGTGATCCGCAACCCCCGGTCCGCGGACCGGTACCGATCCGTGGGTCAAACTGTCACTGGATGTCATTGGGTACATGGTTCCCCAAAGCAAGCTTCCAACCCATATCATGGGGAGAACGGTGCCTGAGGGAAAAAAGGTCCTTGGTATAGAAAAAACCCGATTGGTCGTTGAAACGTGGAGAGGGGGTGGCTACGGCACTTGGAGAAACAAATTTGAGTTGGAAAACCATCCGAAGGGTAGAGAGCTTGTTGTGATTGGTTGGGGGGGGAGAGTGATTCTCTGATTGGCTCCCCCGAAGAGTAAGAATATTTGAATGGGAAGATTGCCTGTGTGGTATCCCGAATAATTAAAGAGAAGAAAAAGGAATTTTTAAAAAATGTTAAAAATAATTTTAAATTTTGAAGGTCATTTGCCAACAGGCAAATGTAGACATTTTTTAAGGGGATTGTGGGAGTCAAGAATTCTCCTTTCCTTTGGTGTTGCCCGAGGTAAAAATTTTGTTTTTAGAATGTAAAAATTTTTAGTAAGTGGTAAAGAATCAAAAATTTATAGTTGGAGTTTTAATTTTTTTAAAAGTCGGAATTTTATATAAAAGGTTTTTATATATCAATTTCTGTACATATTTGATTAACAATCATACGAATAGTTTTATTTGGGAAAAATTTAAATTTTTATATTAGTATTAGGGATATCCCCCCCGTTGGTCAAATGGGACGGGGTACCTAAATAACCTTTAAAATGTTGTATTTTTAAATTGTGGGGCACATTTTCCCGTATTTGCAAACTTTCCACAAAAAACATTATATATATATATATATATATATATATATATATATATATATATATATATAATTATTCTACGTTATATAAACCCCTTTTTTCATTTTGGTGTGTAACTATATTTTATTCTGAAAGATATAAATGTAACAAAAAAGAAACAAAACAATCTAAAATTTAAAAAAACAAGATCCCACCTTTAGGGGGCCCCAAAAAATTATCAACGTTGACCGGTCCGGGGAGCGATAAAAAGGTTGGGGGCACCCCCATTTAAAAGGGGAAAAGAAACAGAAATATCAAAAATAGAAAAATTTTACACGTTACCAAAAAAAGAAATTTCCCCCCGCCACGTGATTGAAAAAAAAGCACAAATCAATAAATCAATTTCTTTTAGAATTGCGGCACATTTTGGGCGCAATGTGCTGTATTTTTCACGACCACGGGGCCTAACCTTTTTTTGGGAGAGGACAAACTGAACCAAAATGCTGATTTTTTAAAAAAAACTTTTATTAAAAATTTTGAATGATTTTTTTTGTTCTAAATTATTTTCCAGGAAAAGATTGAAGAGTACTGCGTTCGAGAGCAATTATTATATTTGGATTTTTGGTTTTGGGTTCCTTTTAGAGCTTCGTTTTTAAGACAAAGAAAAATAAAACACAGAACTTTATTTTTTTTATAACTGTAAAATTTGTAAAAGTTTTCCTTTTTAGAATAGATACGAAAAAAAAGAAAAATTTATTATTTTAAAAACCCATGAATAACTTTTCCTTTTAAACGTTTAGACTTTTTAAAAAAAATTTTTATGAGAATAAGAGGTTATAAACATTCAAATGCAGTGAAACAATGATAAATCTTAAACACATTTATTATCAGACTACATGCATTTAAAAACATTAACTTCATGACAAACACAATTTAACAATACAGCCATTTTTTTTAACATACACAAATAATATATTTTTAAAATTAAAAAGAAATGTATTAAAGAGTTTATAAAATGATTTTAAAAGCATTGAAAAAATCCACATAATTCTTACCTTAACAAAAACTACTTGTCTCAACTCAAAAAGAACATCAACATATTTATGTTTTTCTCATTTTAATCTAATGAATATTTAAAAAACAAACACCGAATATTCAGAAAAGTTTTAAAGTAACTTATTGTATCTCATCAAATCAGATGAAAACACATAAAATGAAATGCATGTAACTTTATAGTCTGACTAAGCGATTTCAGTACTAGTTACGCATAGAAAATGAACATAAAGAAAGAAAATAGTAAAAACAAATTTATAATTGACGCTAATTATTACACAGAAGACCCATTGGTCGAGTGATAGCATATCGCGCTTCCACACTACAGGTCTGGGTTTTATTCCCGGGCCGGGCAAAGTCAACTTAGCCTTTCAACTTAGCAAAGTCAACTTAGCCGATAAATGAGTACCAAGTTTGCTTGGGGACTTGAACATTGGGGGTCTCGCTTCAGATTGACCACCTGACTGGAACATCTGCTCATGCACCTCAGCGCCCAGTGATCACGTATACTGGGATAGGCACAGTAGGCCCTAGTTATCATAGGCTGTTGCGCCACTGAGATTGAGTTTAATTATCACACAATGATGGAGCATAAGTTAACAACCATCATTTGAGAGTGTTTACAATTCCCTCCACATTACAGAAGAATTTATGACTTCTGAAGTTTAGTGGTCATGAACACGAGTTGGAGTTATATTTACGTCACGCTACAAAGCTTCACGAGGGCTATATGAGTAATTTTGTACCATGGTCAAGTGACGAGGACAACACCTGATCTTTCCTACTTCTCTATTTCCACACCACACCAACGAGAGAACATTCGAGCCTCGAAATATTTAACGTGCAGCGGCCCCCTCTGCACGTTCTAGGTACTAGGCTCGAACTCATGACACGCCTGTCACAAGTTCGTTACCTTGACCATTAGGCTACCTCAGTTAGTACATGATCGAAAACTTTGAAGTTGAAAATTGTCGCACATGCATCAAGAACTGAAACTATGAACGCCCCTAAAAACCTTACAGCCAAAACGCACTGTCACCTGCACGATGCTACGGTTGACGAAAGGCGTGCAATCTAGCCTTTTGCCATAATAAATTTCGTGGTCCTCGATCTGGAATATGCCGATCACACACACACAGGAGGCGTTAGTGACAACAACAGATTAAAAGACCATACTTATGATAACAACGATAAATCTTAATCAACATAGTATTAGAAGCTCTCCATCTCCTGCTTAAACATATATAAATTGCCACCTTTGGTTTTTAAGATACCGGAGATGTCTTCCTTGACCAGGGATGGTGAACCAGTGCCACGTGTGCCATCAATGGCTCGCGACACAATATTTTGTGCTATCCAGCGGTCAAAATGGTTTACATTTTATTTCAAAATAACTCAGTTCACTATGAAGTATTACGAACAAACGCGAATGATTAGTCGCGGTTGGCTGGGAGCACACTCGTTTTTTATTATCTTGCCTTTGTTACGTCGTGAACTACAACTGCTCATGATGTAGGATTTGTCTACGTCAGTGCTTCTCAAACTTTCAATACTGGCGCCCCCCTTTTCAATCACAATTTTTATCGCGCCTCCCTTTTGAATCACAATTTTTATCACGCCCCCCTTATACATTAATAAATTACTGAATGCAATAATAATGCACTTTGACGCTAAACCCAAAATACAGATCTTAATTATAAAACCGTACAAATTAATAACATAAGTATTAAATTTTGTATATGTTACTTTTAAGCAAAAAAATTAAGTAATAGGATAATTATTATGTTATTTTTCCTTTCTCTAATTTTAAATTGGAACATATTGCAAAAATGCGGTGGCGCTTGGAAGACAAAAATATAGATATCAGCTAAATATAGAAAAAGAACTCAGAGGGTCAATTTCTAAAAAACTTTGAAAAACTTTGCTGTGCAAGACAAGCCCATGGTCGCTAATATTTTATTATTGTTCTTAATTCAGTAAAAAGATAAGAATTAAATTTTTTATATGTTAATCTTAAGTAATATATATTTTTAAGTAAATTACTTTTAAGTAAAAGGTTAATTATGTTATTTTTTTTTTCTAATTTTTTTAAATTGAAACTGATTGAGAAATAATATTTAATAAAAGATTTATTTCCTTCAAGATCCATTTCTAAAAGTACAAATGTCATTAAAAATACCCTAATCTATGTTGCCTTTATCATATCCATTACATCTGGCATTCGCGAACTTTCACGTGAGTCGGGCAACCTAACAGACGTCTGCACAAAACATGTAAAAATGCTGTACCTCGTACAATTCTAGTCAGTCTTGGCTGAATCGATTAGCTACCGAATCTCTTGAGTGTACATTTCATAATTCACGGTTAATTGTAATTCACGGTTTTAAAGTATTTACGGCAGTGGATTAAAAAAAAATAGATATTTTTTAAATCACAGCGAGCATTCGACGATAATAAAGCATCAACAAGTTCATAGACGAGGGCAAATTGATAGTAAGTTACGAATGGGTTAGGGATCCATTTCCAAATACTTAAAAGGGGCTCTCAACTGCCGAAAAGGAGATCTTCATAGATTTCACATCCAATGACGAAATTAAAGGGCAATTTGTAATAAATCACTTTTTTGAATTCTAGATAGAGGGTGGATGCTGAATTTTCTGACTGAAAACAAAAGCATTTCGTATACTATTACCTTTTTTAACATCATACCTTGTGAACCCGATTTTCTGCAATGGCTACTTTGAAGACAAAATATAGATCTGAGCTAAATGCAAAAATAACCTGAGTGTCAATTTCTAATTTTTACCCTTTCCTTTGAAAAACTTTGCTCTGCAAGACAAGCCCATGGAATCACTGATAATTATTAAACTTGTTCTTATACTGGCTGAAGTACCCACTCTTAACACGAGTTTATTTTTTAAAAATGATAATATATTATTCTTTGGATATAATAGCTTAATTGTAAGGAGAGTAAAACCAAGTGCATGACAATGTATACAAAAATGTAAAATTATTTATTGAAATGAATACTCATATTATAAAACGGTTTTGAATGAACTGTAATTTTAAGCCTCGCAGAATTAGCATTTAGAAAATGTTAAGTAATAAAAAAGAATATAAAATTCTAATGAATAACAATTGTGTTATTTTTTATTATTTAAGCGAGAAAGCCCAGGATCAGGTGTGCACTCTGATACTAACGTTAATGGTCCGGATGAAGCAACTCCAATTCTTTTTTATAATTATTTTCAATATACAAGATAAAATCACAATTTCAGTGAATAATTTAACTAAGAGAAAATATACTTACCTCTTTTCAAGGATTTTTCTATTTGCCTTCATAATTGAGAAAATATCCAAAAAACTGAACTAAATTGTTCCAAATGTGAGGACCTTAATAAAGGACACAAATACAGACACTTTTGCTAACATTAAGTAAGTTATTTGCAAGCAAAACTGTCACATTTTGTTCACGTTATTGTAATTTTAATATCCTTTGATGATCGACAACTATCCTGTTGAACTTTTTCTTGCTTGTGTCTTTTTGACAGGGTGAAGTGCATTTTGCGGTACACTTATGGCTTCAAAATTTTCTTGATAAAGTTCTTAATGTAGCTATTGAAAATTTTCCTTTCGTTTCATGTTTATTGCTTTTCTCAAATTTAATTTCGCTAACATGATTAATATGCATTATTTCAGCAAATGTTTCCCTTGTTTGATCAGCTTCAATTTCCTTTATCACAGATGCCCAATTCCTTTTTTTATATTCTGCTCATTTACATTTATAAACCATAATCAGTCGTACAGCATCACAATTAAAACCACTGTTATTCATAGGGAAAAATCCAGCATGTTCAAGAAAATATTTTTGAAAAATAGTGGTCGTGCCGGGAACTCGGTCTAAGCAAGTACCTTAAGATTCTAAAAAAACGTTTGCCACTCTCAAAAAAGGAGATATGTTATCAATTCATTTTAGCTCCCATTAAGACTGTCATATTAGAAGATTCTCTGTCAAGGTCATTAGTAACAAATAAACAGTTTTCCCACAGAATTAACGATTTTGTATTATATGTTTCAGTATACTCATAAAAATAAAAACTTGGTCAATTAATCCTTCAAAAGTGCTCAATATGCTTAACCATGTATCATAAAACTTTTTCACATTGTGAAAAAACGCAAAACAGAATTATATAATTTACAACTTCCCTAAAAAAAGGGATGCGGTAACGATACCAGTAAGTTTGAAAAACGCAAAAGTAATATTTTTTGATTAAAGAAACGTAAAAAAAACTCTCATCGTAGGATTACAGTAAAGCAAACAAAATATTTTTTTTATTTAGTTATAGGATCAAAGATAGCTAATGAGCGTTCAAAGTAGAATCTTTTATTTTTGATGACCTTTTTTCACCAGATGATATATATAAATCATATCAATGTAAATCTGTATTTTTTATTATATGAGAAAGAATTTTGTTGTTTTTTTCATTCCAGTAAATTAATTTTTTTTAACCTTTTATTTTCGATATGCTCGCGCCCCTTGGGAAAGGGGTTTTCGCGCCCCTCAGGGCGCGCCCCACAGTTTGAGAAACACTGGTCTACGTGTAGCATTGTCAATTTCATTGACACAAGTGTATTTTAAAGTTTATTTGTATTATATTTGTGATTTTTGCCTGTTATTTAACATAGCTAGTTCAGCAAAAGAACAAAAAGTGCAAGATAGTAAGTGTAACAGAGAATTTCAAACTTGGTGAATCTAGAAATATAGCATGATTAGTAAAGGCAACAAAGCGCCGTGGGTTTTTGCATTTTGGAACAGTGGTCTGCAGAACATCGTCTAGAAAACAGCATTTTGAAATGAATCCTCCTGTCAAAAAGTGAACTATAGTAAAAATAATTAATTGTTTAGAGAAACCATTTGACAGATGACTTCAATTTAGTATGTATTCTACTAAAAGTTATATCTTACAATCCTAATATAAGTTTTTTGTCATCCACACATAATCTGTAACAACAAAAGTAACACTAATATTACTTTATTTTGAATTACACATATAACTAAAACATTAACAACTATACAGTGCAAAAGGTATTTTTTCGTAGTAAATAGAGTTTTGAGTTGTTAGTAATTAATTATATTATTTTTCCAAAATTCACATGCCAATAAATTATTTGACGATACGTCCATACCTCATTAAATATTTCTTTAGAAAAAAATGGCACGTTGATCCATAATGATACGCCACCCCTGTCCTAGACATCTAGACAGCTTTTGACTGAGTTAGAACAAACGGTCTCCTATACACACACAAATTTATAACTGCCGACTTTCTCCTTCACCTAATTCTTTCAAACGAGAATAACAGATTATTTCATATTCTTGTAAGCGAAATCCTAATTTTCACTGTAAATGCCAAAGCAGAATGAGTCCAGGAATGCCTGCTCGACAAATTCTGCTTAATATTTATTCAAATAGCATTCTGCAATGCTTTCAGACTTAAATAAATATGTATGCTGACAATACTATCATACTATAGCAAAATTGCGCACACAAATACCATTATATTCGCCGCACTTAACAAACACATAAATTAATTGAATATCTTAACCAATGGAAAATCAAAGTCAAGACGAAAAAAAAAAAAACTTTGTAATATAAAATTTTTTTTTAAAGTCTCATTTCCTACTTAGATCAACAAAGAAAATTTTTATTTTAGCTACTTTTTATTAAATAGTTACAATTGACGGATGATGACGGATGATTTTGTGAAGAGGTACCTAGACTGCGTCAGCAGTCTTCAACCCTCTATCTGGTTATTCGATGTTCATGGTGTTGCAGCTTTGGTTGGGAGAGGAGGGCGTGACTTCAGGAGTGGAGAACCAATGAGAGTGGTGCTGTGGTAAATAGTTACAATTAATATAAATATGTATATACATATGGCAGAATAACAACATTATAAGTGGTCATTAAGTTTTATTCATTATCATTAAAGTATCGTATTGTCATCCAAAACAATCGTTTATTTAAAATTTCAGTTCAACTGAATGCTTTAAAACATGAGGAAAATAACCTTTTCATGTTTTGACACAAGTTGCCAAAAATGATGCCAACGTGGCTGTATTTGTAATTATTTGAATAATTAGTTTTAATCAATTAATTTTTATTAATTATAATTAAATTATTCTATTGTCATCCAAAATAATCATGTATATAAAATTTCAGCTCAATTGAGCACTTTAAAATGTGTTTTATTAACGATTGAAAATTCCACCACGATAAATAAATAAACAAATATATAGAAATTGTGAGCTAATAGTAAGAATTGAAAAACTCGTGAAATACTTTTCACATAAAGTAAAATAATAATAATAATAATAATTAGAAATACCTTCAACAATTTTACATAGCACACAGATCCAAAGGTCTCCTTTCTCACAACAAAATACTTCGGTGTCATTTTAGATAATTAACTCACACTTGAAAAACACATACATTACGCACGCGAAAAAAGTTTCGAAATCTTACTCGTAAATTATACTCGCCTAAGTAGTTGGCACTGTACAATGGATATTAACAAAAACGCTTCTCTATAAGCTCTTTGTTTGGACAGTCCAGGTAGCCAGCATTGACGAGTTCCTGGATTGAGTTCTAGTGCCATTGAAGACCTGACGTGCAGAAGAACCGACGATCTGCCAAATTTGCGGAGGCACTTAGTCCATCCCTTGGAAAGTGTGGTAGTTAGGAGAGGGGTGTGGGGTACCATCTCAGGTGTCATTTGACCGTGGCTCAAAATTACGGGATCCGTAGCCAATAGTGCTCGTGTTGGTTCAGAGTGTGACGTAAATTAAAATCAAATTAAATCAAACCCTTCAGTTCTCTCCTATGCAAGTCCTATCTTGGGATATGCTGCTACGTCTAAATATCCACCAGTTTCACAAAACTCAACATTTACGATGCAAACTAAAGTAAACATGCCCCGAATGCCGTGTACAAACTTGGGAGGGGTGGTAGAGAACATCCTGAGGAGCCATAATTACATAGGAAAGTATAGGCGGAAACGCGTATAACCCTAACAATATAAAGAGAAACAAAGACAGTAAGGCCACAATACAGAATGTAGTGTAAAACGCTTCATTACAAAAACAAAAAACAATAATAAATTAAAAGTATGACATTAGGGCATCACAGGAGGTGTTTGAAATTGCTATTGGCGTGCGTGCACACACGACATCGACGCGAAAAGGATTGGCGGACGTGTTCAAAAATACCGAGTGTTTCACGAAGCGTAGCAGCAGCGATGGATATTCATGCCACCAGATGCATTTCAGATTTGACGAGCGTGTCGTTATTCGTGACTCTAAAAGATTAATGTTCCATCAGGATCTGATGCACGCAAGCAAATATTTGATGATTCGGTTGCCGCCTTGTTGGATATATTTCTCAATGCAATAGACAACAACACGTCCATTTCCGTTAGGAGGGCCCCGTAGTTGAAATGGATATCCACCAACCCGGCGTTCGTATAACGATTCATGTTCATTTCACGCTGTCCATATCTGAAATGAGGAAACCATATGCGCCGACATTGCGAGCTCACGTGCAGCGCCACATCTCGCTTTCCACCCATGCTTTCCTGTGTATAATTATGGCTCCTCACTAAGTTCTTTACCTCTCCTCAAAGTTTGTACACGGCATTCGGGGTCACCTTGTATACATGAAAATTAAAACACTTTCAAAAGCTACTAAAACTCCAACCTCCTACTCTCATATCCAGAACTTCTCCACTATAATCATTGATAACAACAACGCTATGTTAAATTTAGAAAATTACAGTATCACTTCCAAGATTAAGGTATCCGACTACGTTCAGAACCGTGATTTTAAAAAAGCTCATAAATGGATAATTTTCATGATATTTAGTGTCACTTAGATTAGAATACATGAATAAAATTGTTTTAAGGACATTTTGTCAAAACAATTTATTTAAATACAATACTTTGGCAAAAAATTAACTTAGAATAATTTTTTCCCAAATTTTCTCTTTTTGAGAAAAATGCTGCTATTATAATAATATTTTGCCTACATATAGCTCAGATGTATTTACAAAGGCTCAACTACGATTTTTGAAAAATTCACATTATTTTCAGAGTTACAACCCATTGAAATAATTATCGACGTTTTTTTCTTAAAATTGCTTTCCTCTGTTGTCGTAAAACATGGATAAAGTTATATATTTCAAAAATTCTAGTTGAGCCTCTGTAGAGAGGTCTGAGCTATAGACAGGCAAAATATTACTATAATAGAAGCATTTTTCACAAAAGGAGAACATTTTGGAAAAAAAAAAATTATTCTAAGTTAATTTTTTGCCAAAGTATTGTTTTAAATAATTTTTTGTCAAAATCCTTAAACATCATACATGTCATTCTAATCAGTGACACTAACATCATGAAATTATCCATTTATCGCTTTTGAAAATCACTTTGAAAGTGGTCGATATTTTAAAAGACCGTCAAAAGTTCATCTAGACAGCTATAGCCACCACAATTTTTTGATCATTAATTTCAAATCTACTTTGGAATCCTCTTAAAATTTTTCAAAATTCGTAATTTTCTTAGTTTGGAACTCTACTTTCAAATTTTCTTAGAAGTGAATCAATTCAGAAGTGAATATCATTAACTTTGTGCGGCGGAGATTAGAGTTCCAGAAGTTATACGGAACTCCCCTATTTTTATAAATGTTTGAATTTATTCTAAAGAAATGTTTCTTCGCTGTAACCGTCTTTTATTTCCGCCATCCAGACATCACTTGTAGCAGTTACGCTGATTACGATCAAAACAATAATAAAAATAATGTTAAAATCATTACTTTTATCTGAGAAAATATTATGGAATGTTTATCACAAGCAGGATGAATGGACATTTTTCAATATACACATATATTTCTTGCAACTGTTTGTTCTTATCAAAGTCATCAAACAATGTATGTCATAACACGTCTGTTATAATTTTACTAAGATAAACACGCTAAACATGGGCTACAAATATGCAGGAAGTTTAGAAAATTCTAATTTGTCTTTCTCGAATCCATAAATCATTGCAGAAAAAAAAATTTAGATACACAAACATAGGATAAATAACATATCAACAGAAAAATCCAGTCGCTGTTATTGTACGTCTTCTGGCATTCAAATCCTATAGTCATCATTATAAATTCTGCCTTTCATGTAAGTTTCGCAAAAGTGAAATTTAAATATGACAGTATGAAACAAATACATCAAATAAATAACTGGAAGAATCTTTTCATAAGCATTATGCCATTAGTAACTTTTACACATTTGTGTGGACTACTCATTATATACATGGAAAAGTGCTTTTATATCTGCATGATGATTCCATCGTTTAAACAATAAATACTTTTCTTCCCTTATAATCCATAGGAGGGAAAAAGATACCTCCCATTAATTAACGTCACACTCTGTGATACCCCCTACCTGAGGGTACCATCTCTTCATCTACTCGACCTAAATTTGTGGGAAGTAATGATTGATGACCCAAGCTAGCCATAATATAAAACCATTTGTTTTAGAATATCGATTATACACCAAAGAGCCAGTCTTTCTAGGAAGGAAATCAGGAGTGATATATCGTAACCCCTCAATCTGATGTGAATAAGAGCCTGGAATTCTAAATCGCTTAACTCTAAGTAGTTATCTTATGAATTTGTCTTCCTTATTTTTATTTGAATAGCTAAGTCTGATCTATAATTACGAGTCTAAGTCTATCATAAGGTCACGGTGTCGTACGCCAGCTTCCTTTTCCTTCTACGATTAAACTTCCATTATATAACTATTAACTAATCTGAATATCATGTTTCTCCTTCAGAAGGTTGGCTGTGAAATAATTCAGTTGATGGCCCCAAATATCCTTTAAGAGATTAATTCGAAAGACTGGTAAAAGTCTCCGTCACAACCCAACAGAGATGGTTGCACAGTGACCTCCCAATAAATCAGAAAAACAGAAGACATGATTAAAGCCCTAACGAGCGGCCCGAAAGATTTATTTCGTCCCATTTGTCTGCTATGGTATTCACAGAGCAGCAGGACCGATGGTCTTATGGTTTGGGGCCAAACATCCCCTTCCAAGGTCACTGAAGCTATTAACCGAAGTGTCACCGAAGTTGACAGTAGATGACAGCACAGCCTACCACTTTTGGTTGATTATGCATTCATTCCATGGAGAGTTTAACTAAGACATTCCCAAGAAATCATGGTTAGTGATTGAAACGGTGCACGCGTCAATAGTCCCAACGACTTCAACTTGAGACTGCCTCACAATGTGAACGGAGCATTCCAAAGACACTCAAATATGCAGAAAGCTAATTGAGGTATTTGTTGAAAATAACCTTTTCTAAGTATCGCCAAGAAAGTTCAACAGCAAAACAACTTTCTACCTAGGTATAGGTATGCAGGGACCTCATTCGCGAGTCTCAAACAACAAGAGAGACCCGAATTAACGTCTGGCCCGTGGAGAGATTCTTTCGTCAAAGGCATACAAGAGATAAAGTAATGCACCAGTAGGTCGGTTGAAATAAAACAAAACCGGTCAAAGTCAACAGCTAGTTGCCGAAGCAATAAGGAGGTAACAGTAGATTTAAATACCAGAAGTAAATTTTCTTGATTTTTTCAATCGAGAACTTGAATCGCGAAGGGATCCCTAGTCCTCGTCCACGATGATGCTGAAGTAAGCCTGATTTTTCTGTTTCTTTCATTCAGATTAAAATTTGTATCATCCATCGCCATGGGTTATAGAGATGCTATGTATTTATGTCGCTATATTTTTTCAATAATAATAAATTCAAAAAAAGAAATAATAATAATTTTATGAGGCAATTAAATTTTGTATTAGTTGTTTCTACATTCATTGTATGGATTGTAAGCTTGGGAGAAAACTGGATAAAAACAGAAGTTAAGATTTTTGGTTATTTTCCTGGCAAAATTAAATAAAGGCATTAAAGCGGCGAAAAGTTTCACTGTCCTGTTTTAATAATAATGACCTCAATCATCCTTAAAATGTAATAAACCGTATCACTTCGAGAGTGAATTTCATACATATCAAGAATGTCAACATGAAATAGTCGCCGGTGTTTTGCATAGGAAACTTTCGAGCACCTCACCAGAACTGCCATCATCATAAAGATTAAGTAAAGGCCGTTAGTTCTAATCTTCCTTATAAGAGGAAATACGCTTTTTCCACTCAATTGATAACTGTTCAGCGCATGCGCAGCAGCGCAAAACCCGTTTTACTGGTTTTACCACACAGCCCGTGACGCGATACGCGTTCTACCTATATCAGTACCTGAGCTGGCGCCCTCATAAGGCTACCATGGCCATTGTTTGGGCAAATCGACTACTACATATACCAAAAATGTCATGAAAAAGAGTGGCATTGAACATTAAACCTTTATATTGCTAGCAATTTTCTTTTGTTTCTTACCAAATTCCCATATAATTAAAATGAAGGGGAATGTATTTTTTACCTGACACACACTGGTCTCCGTGGATGCAGCTGAAATGCATCCATCTTTTAAATTACCGTAAAATCCGGCGTATAACGCGCACTTTTAATACTTCTTAAAAATAAGATCGAAATTTAAGGGTGAGCGTTATAAGTCGAGTATAAAAATGAGAGCTTTAAAAAATGAGCATTAAAAGAATTTAGACTTTATATATAGAAATACCGTTTATTTTAAAAGAAAATGGATACCTTATGAACTTTCATTGTTGGATAACATGAAAAAGACATTCGTTTTAACCATTCCAAAGCGAATAAACATACACTGTTTCGCTAAACTGGTTCAGGCGATTTTCTAGGACCACCTGCAACACCTCTAGAATAGGCCATATTTTGTTACTTCCTAACGTAAAGCACACATTTCTTCTTGGCATGTTAATTATTGTCACACTTTTTCTATCCCTTATCCCGCGGTCACTGCGCCTGTTTTACTACTAGCTAATGCGGGTGTATATGTTCACCAAACTTTAAAGTAACACGTGTATTTAATTATGAAAATAAACCAAGTCATTATGATACATAATTCATAAAGTACAAGATGTTTTTTGTATTATAAGAAATAAAATTATTAAATTTATTGCATACAAATGAGACTAAATTTAATTCTAAACTAAACATACACAATTTTCATTTTAAAACACATAATTTTATATTTTTCATAAACCAGTAAAACGTATGCCTTGTAATAAATATACTTTTTATAATTAATAAGATAATGATTGCTGTAGAAAGTAGAAAATATTTTAATCATTTTTCCAAGACCAGAGCGCAGATCAAACATATACCACCCTTGCTGGAGTTCTCAAATTCTCCAGATAACTTTGAAGGTCATTACATTCCAATCGTTCGAGAAAAGAGGTATTGCATCAGGCCTGAAAGTCAAATGACCTAATATGTGCAGCTACAGAAAAATCGTGGTTCTACGCATTCTTTTTAGAATCCTGAGGATTTTTCTTAAGGTGTACAGAACACCTTTCGCGCGAGTATATCTATATTATGAAGCTGCCAATATCAAACATCCTTAAGGCAGCACGATTTCCATTTTCTTTCAAATTGAATCATTTAGATCTTGAAACTCACTGTGTTTTGCTTCGTTTACCAGGTTCCATCTTTACTGTTTCGCCGTTTGTGCTTATTAATAATATTATTCATAGTATTGAATATACTACAGACAGGGAGCGTAATAAGTCTCAGGCTTTTTCTAATTTATTATTTCAAAATTAATCGCCTCGTACATCACATGAAAGGGGAAAGAATTACCGTTTATAGAAAGCGTGGAAAAATCCAGCCATGGCACTGATTTGGTCTCCTTCGCCCTCCTTCTTATGCGCTTATATTGTATGGCCCCTAGAAGTATAATTATTTTTCAAAAGAGAGTCTAGAACGATTCATCCGATAAATAATGACTTCAAAAACATAAGAAAATTGCACAATGGGACAAATTTTCGTAAAAGGGTTACGCGTTATGCGGCGAATATAGTTAAAAATTAAAAATACAATCCTTGAAAGTATACGTGCGCGTTATACGCCAGATTTTACGGTACTGTAAAACATGTGAGTGAGTGAGACTTATATTAAGGTTGCAGTATAAAACTGCAAGAGGGATTTCTTGGCATTGGTCTCTTTGGAGCCATGGTCAAGTGACGAAGATGACACCTGATCTGGGACCTTTCCCTCTAGTTTTCACACCAACGAGAAGACGATTGAACCTCAATATATTTAAGGTGCATTGGCTTCCTCTGCACGGCGGGTCTTCAGCGGCACTAGTCTCACTAGTACTTTCAGCGAACTCAAGGCACCCCAGCCACGAGCCCGGGATCTTGGACCACTAAGCTAACAATAAGCAAAATGCATTGCTATAAAGCTCTATCATCGTACTTTCACAAAATTGCTCAATCTCTCCCATGCTTAAAATGTTGTAAACTCATCCCGACGAGAGAATTCAGATATATCAAGAATACCGATAAAACCATCGATAGTACTTTTACAAGGAAAACCTTAAAGCAGTGCTTCGCAAACTGTAGGACGCGCCCCGGCTGGGTGGGCGGTTACTTTTACGAGGGGGCGTGTATATTAAAAAGTTGAAAACAAAAGATTATTTAAGAAAATTATTAATTTACTGAAAGTAAACATACAGAATAAATACATTTTGATATAATAAAAAAATACACATTTACACTTATATAAAAACACATCTATAAATGTATTAGTAATTCGCAATAATGTATTTCATAATTAATTTAACAACACCAAGTTAAGAGAAAATTTTAATACCATGAGTGACTCCATACTGTGTGTCATAAATAAAATGATATACAAAATTAATGCTTATCTTGATAATTTGTACAGTTTATACTAATCCCTTAACTACCTATTAAAGTTACGTGACTGGTTCCCAATGCCTTCGTTTTCTATGTAGGTGAGTTATGTATTGGGGAGGGGAGGGAAAAGGAATAAATAAGCAAAAATCCTCTGAAATGAAAAAATCCTTCGCAAACATTCAGTCAAGGTTCTTTTATGGCACTTCGAAGCTTTAGGATAATTTTATGGATAGCAGTGCGCAGAAAAATCGTGGACTGAAAGACGCATATACGTCCGGGGTAATTAAAGTTTTGGATGAGAGAGTTTATATATACCGCATGTGGCACTTAAGAGGTACAAATGTAATTGTATTTATCAAATTCAATACATCTTATTGTATGGAGGGGAAGGAGGGGCGCGATAAAATTAGCGTTTGAATATTGGGTCGCAAATATTGAATTCTGAGCATTACCTTAAAGATTACTGTGAACTCATTATCAGGATAATTGTAGGTACATGGCTGATATAGTTAAATTTAAATCTTACCAACGAAGTAGAACAGGCTTTTTTCTCATAGGATAATTGAAAGGTGCATGAACAGGGGAAGAATGGACATGATCTTAGAATTTTGCCACTCCACCCATAATGCGATGTGTTCTACCTCTATCAACACCTGAGCCGGTACCTTATAAAGTGATCAGCTGGAAGTTTAAGCAAACCGACTACTTGATACACCAAACGTAATGTACAAAATAGCAGTGTCAAACATTATGTCTTTAAGAGTTGAGAACTTGTTTTTCTTTCCCATGTACTAAAAAAAAAAGGGGGTTCATTTGGCACTCATCTCCATGAATGCAGCCAAGTATCACATTAAAATTATTTCAAATACGTGACGAGATTAGTGAAAATCAGGATAAAATGCATATTTTATTGAAGTATGTTTTGTTAGACTGATTGTATCTTAAGATTGTATTCATCTCTTGATTGTACTTAGGAATGATGACCACTCTGTTTAACTACTTTCATGCACGTAGTGCCGGTCACAACCCAGGCGAACAACCCATCAGTTCTGGAACATTTTGCGCATGTTCGATGGAGCACTAAAACAACTCTGTTGTGATGGAAATTTGCACGGGTACACCGACGCTGGAGAATCAGATGATTAGAGTAAATGACGATGCCCCGTCCCAGTTCAAACTGCAGAGAGACGAGCAAGATGTCTCGCATATTGAAACGAAGGTCCTAGATCAGATACACAGGTATAGTGTAAATATATAATGTGTGAATATTATAATCGTGATTACTTAACTAAAAATTGACTGAAGACTAATTCGTCTTTTCTGAGGACCACAACTGACACCTCCATATTAATAATAATGATAACTCAATAGTCTCCCGGCCTTAAATATTGTAGCAGCTTCTCATCTTCAACTTTATTTTCAATACGATGAGAGTAGGTCCATACGTGTGTATCAAGAAACTCTGCGTTAAATCATTGCTTTAGTTTTAAAAGGAATAACATAACGCAGTGCTTCTTCAAACTTCAATACTCCCCGACCCAATATTCAACCATCATTGCGCCCTCCATACAATAACATTGTATTGAATTCAATAATATTATACCTTTACACTAAAAAGACTCTTAACCCTCCTTTGTGCCACCGACATATATATATAAAACGTCCTTCCGCTCAGCCAGTATTAATCTTCTGGACGTATATATACGTCTCTTCCGAACTACGAGATCTTTTCTGTACACTGCTAGCCATAAAATTATTCCTAAGGTTTTGAAGCCAATAAAAGAACTTTGACAGTATTTAAAGTGATTTACCAGAGGATTTGCTTATTTATTTCTCCCAATAAAACATCAAAATACGCGTTTACTTAAAAACCGTGGCATTGGGGACCAAACCACACGTAACTTTTAATTTGACAGTTATGAATTATTTATAAATCGTACAAATCATTATCACGATAGTGCAGTAATACAAGCCCATACTGGTACTATCAAACTTTAATTTTAACTATAGCTGTTACATTAATAATAAATGCATTGAACACAGTACAGGTAATTTATATAAGGTATTATATCAGTGTAAATGTGTACCTTTATTATGCCAGAAAGTATTTTTGTCTGTTTATTTTCAGTAAATTAATAATGTTTCAAATACTTTGCTTTCAACAGGCTCACAGTCCTCCTTTAAAGCATTATACTCATAAATGCCCCAGAGTTAGCGAAAACGCTGGATATAACGCTTTATCAAAGCACATCCTCATTACAACAATCATAAAGTACGCGGCTAGAAGCAGTAAAGTTCAATTCTTATCAATAGAAAGAAACGGGCATCGGTTACGTAAGGAACAGTTACGAGGCGCGTGAGTAAGGTAAGCATGAATTTAATCTTACAATTATACCACATCGCAATGCGCTTCTACCCATCTCGTCATAAGACCTGCCCCATCTTTATACCCATCTCGTCATAAGAACTACAAGTGGCGACTGTAATCAAAATTTACCAATCTGACTAATTGATATATAATTCAAGCGTAATAAGTTATAAAATAGTGGCATCAAACATTATTTTTAAAATGTCAAGAGTTAATGTCATTCTCTCTTATATTCCCTCAGATTTACCTTGTAGCTGAGCCATGCAAGTTAAATATGTCGAGGTTCAATGTCCCTTCTGTTGGTATGGTGCGGTAGTTTTATGGAAAAGAAAATGCCTTCCTTGACTGAGGTTCAATATTACGAGGCCCGTCGCTGGTTAGTTCTAGTATTGTTGCAGAGTGCAACGTTAATATAACTCTTGTTCTCACCATACCCCAGGGACGTTTAAAAGCATGGACTAACTCTTATTCAAGCATCAGGCCTCAGTCTCAGGGAAGTGGTTTGTCTTGTTTCGACTAAGTCTACAAGATCATGTGTGATACGAATAATTTTTCAATCGTCAAACGTCTTCCAGGAAACATTGGTCAGAAAAATCAGAACTTCGAGTTTCTGAATACATACCAACTGGCAACTGCATGTTGTCATGGCCGTTGTCATTATCCGTATCCAAAGTTCGCCACCATACACCATCATTACTGTTTAGTCGAAAGTGTGACAGTCGAATCGACGTGTGTTATGCACATGTATTTGTGTTAGGGCTGCCATTTGTACCAGTACATATTTCACAACGTATACTTTGTACAGTCTCCTTAAAAGGGCTATAGGTGGGGCCGAACAAATAAATTGCTTCAGTGTTCTATAAAGAATAACATAAAAATCTCCAGAACTTCATAATTACGGCAACTGTAAGGAACAGTGAAGTTCAATTCTTTCCCAGAGGGTAAGAACTAAAACCTTTCTTCGAAAGAGAAAATTGTGTACCCCTTGAGTACGGGAAGTTAAAACCTGTCGTTAGAATTTTACCGCATCGTACATGACACGATGCGTTCTATCTATATCAATACCGCAACTGGCACCTTTATAAGGCGACCACACCAGTGGATGGAGCCAACCAACAAATTGATATACCAAACGTATTGTTAAAAATAGTGGAATTGAACTTAATGCTCTTAAAATGTTACGAATTTTTCTTCCTTCCCACACCCTAGGGATGAAGCCACCGTGTACATAGAACCGATGCACGCACACCGCGACGAGGGTCAATGTACTTCCTTTGATGTGAAACTAAGAGGATGTCACAACTGGGTGCCGTAAATTACGATGTCTGACTCAATACCTACAAGTTGTAGTATAGTGTGGGGTGGATAACTGTCTTGTTTTTGACTTGGTCGCACAAGATCATGATTGGAGTAATTTTAATCGTCAAATATTTATAGTGACTGTTCGGAACCGTGACGGTGCGAGTAATAGATATTATTGATATGTCACTTTAGAATACATGTAGCAATATTTTAAGAACACAGACACACAAATAATATTTTGGCAAATTTTCTTATTTAGAATAATCTTTTTCCAAAATGTTCTCCTTGTGAAAAATGCTTCTATTATTTTTAAAGCCTTTGCCTGTATATTTCGAACGCTTTACAGAGGCTCAACTAGAATTTCTTGAAAATTCACATTATTTTCAGAGTTACCACCAATTGAAATAATTATCGGTGTTTTTTCTTAAAACTTCTCCTCTGTTGTCGTAAAATATGGATAAACCCACTTCTGCTATGTATTTTTAAAAACTCTAGTTGAGCCTCTATAGAGAGTAAGTTCGAGCTATATACAGGCAAAACATTATATTATAATAGAAGCATTTTCACAAAAGGAGAGCCTTTGAAAAAAGATTATTCTAAGTTATAATTTTTTTACAGTATTGTATTTAAATGATTTTTTTCTGTCAAAATGTCCTTAAAACAAATTTATACATTAATTCTAACCTAAGTGACACTAAATATCATGAAAATTATCCATTTATGCGCTTTTGCAAAATCATGGTTCCGAACGTAGTCGGATACCTTAAGGAATTATTCACCGGGTGAGTGAGTGAATATTAACACCACCCTATTCAGCGGCACGAGGGCTTTGGGGACGGACTTCGTAATTTTGAACTATGGTCAAGTGATGAGGACGACACCTGAGGTGGCCTAACTCTAATTTACACACCACTCCAACGGGAGGACGTTTGACCCACGACAAACTTTGGCTTGCATCGAACCTTTCTGTGTGAACGACGGGTTTTTAGTAGTACTAGACTCGAACTCAAAACGCGCCAGCTAAGAGTCCGTTGCCTTGACCACGAGGCTACCGCGGTAAGTTCGTAGTTGAAAACTTTAAGGTTGAAAAATGCCGCACATGTATATTAAGCACGGAAACTAAAATTCTAATAGCCATTGGTTACATGATAAAGATAAACCTAGTTTTAGCGTTGGAGCACATTGCACTTGACACAATGTGTTATATTTATAGCAACACGAGAGCTATCACCTTTTTCAAGGTGACGAGGACATCAGCTTGAGCTTGATAATTAATTTTTATATATAAAAAAAGTTTTATTAAAAAATGGTGCGAATAATTTATTCGTTAATTTTAAAAATCTAAATTTATACTAAAGACATAGTTTGAGAAATACCGTGCTTATTCAGTTATTTAGATTTTACAAATTAACAAAGTTATGAGTTTTATGAATTACTCACGTTTATTTGTTACAAGTTACCGTTTATACGGCTATTTGACAACGTATGCTATACATATAGTCTACTTAAATGTCTCAAAGTTGAAACTTACTTTTGTAAAGGGGCCCAGGTCTTCGAGAAGACTTAAGGCGTCACTGCAAAGTGCTATATAGTGAGAAAGCAGAGGTATCTTTCTCTACTTGAAAATTAATGCAGAAAGACGCTCGTCTCTGCGAAGATAGCTGAAATATTACATTCAAATTATTCTGAACGACAGTGCCGGTTTAAGCTCATTTCAGGCCCTGTACGTAAACGATCTACTGGTTTCTTTGCACTGCTGGATTCAAGGAGCGGCTCTTGGATCCAATTAAGTCCATTTTATTTGGCACTTACGGGCCCGGGGCCCTTGGTTGTCCGCCCCAGTCGCCTAATGGATAAACCTGCACTACTGAACAAGTTAATGAATTAATGGACGTAATTAATTACCGTTGCACATCAAAGCAACACAAAGCCGATGTAGCCGCGTAGTTGCGGTCGAGAATCACAGGTGGCTTTGTTCCAATTCAGTCAAGGGTTTATGTTGTGGTGCATTCAAAGTCCTGCATGTGTATAGGGTGTGACGAAGCATATTTCTTCCCCCCTATTTTCCAACAGATCCCTTGCTCCTTGCCGACAGAAGTTGCGAAAATTCCAGGCATTTCCCTAATTGCTGGGAAGGAATTTCGTAACTGGGTGATTCGAGTTTCGGCACCTTTTTTCCCAGCTGACCGGACTGTCAAAAAGAGGCGCCTTATCATTGTGTATTCATTTTTCCACCACTCGGTGAAGACGTCGCGTCTGAGAACATACAAATGTGCACCCAGCCTCGGCGCCTCTTTGGGACTAGCGGAAACGAGACCGGATTTGGCGCGGCAGAATGGTAAGACATCAAGGGAGCCGAGACCAGAAGGCGGCAGCAGAACCAGGGGGACTGAGGCCGACAAAGAGATGAGAGGTGGATGACTAGGAGAAAGAGAGATGATATAAAAAGGGCGAGAGAGTCCGGACAAGAAAAAAGACTGAATTTTGAAGGGAGCCATTAGGACGTCCCTTGAGCGATAGGAAGAGCGATAACGAGCCCGCGAAGTACAGAGGTCTCCTGGCTTGAAAGATCGAAGAAACGGGAGAGAGTACGAAAGAGACTCGAAGTGATTACGGACCAGCTCGTCGAAGTACAGCGGTCTCCTGGCTTGGAGAATAAAGGAACGGAAGAGAGTGCGAAAGAGCCTCGAAATCGTTACGGACCCTTTTGATATATTGAACTGTAATAGAATATACTATTTTATTTATTATTTTGATGATTTTCATATTGAAATAAACAGAGTTAACCAAGAGCTGAGTGAAATCATTACAAGGGGCTGATATCCATTAAATTTAAAGAATCACGAAATCCTTACATTTAAGGCAGTGTTTTCAAATAGTACCTGGGGCAGCGATAAACATACGAGGGGGGCGCGAGCATATCGAAAATAAAAGATTAAAAAAATTTATTTACTGGAATGACAAGTAAAACAAAATACTTTCTGACATAGTAAAAAAATACACATTTACACTGATATAATTTATATATATCATCTGCCATATTACGCAATCAAAAATAAAAGCTTCTACTTCAAAACCATATTAGCTATCTTTGATACTATAACCAAATAAAAAACATTTTATTTGATTTGCTGTAATCGCATGATGAGAGATTTTTTTATTAAGTTTTCTTTTCAAATCTAAAATTCTACTCTTTCAGAGAAAAAACAAAATCCAGACCCATAATCAAAAAAATCTTAGGAAGATAAAAAATTCATCACTGTTATATTATTGAAATATTGTACATTATCTGTAGGCAGCAGAATGTATTTGCTGCGGTTTGACCTTCGAACTTACTTTGTACGGTTAGTTACGTCCCTGTTTTATGTATTTGTTTTTCACTTAGGAAGTTGCAAATATAAACTATTTCTCCCGGCTTTTTTCCTTGAAAAAATTTTTTTATGTTTTTTGGAAAAAGCAAACAGAACTTTGAAGGATTACTGGGGCCAAAATTTTTTAAATGAGTATTCCAAAATATAAAAGTAAAAAATAAAATAACGTTTTAAAAATTTTTTTTAAAAACATCAATATTGTAATAAATACATTTTTTAACCGGGAGGGTCACGCCGAGCAACAGAGTGCAGCCCGGAAATTTGACAAAACTGTTTAATTGTTACCAAGGGGCCCTGACACAATCCTCCCCGTTTGAAAAGTCTTAACGTGAACAAAAAAATATATTTGTCACTTTATTTTCCCTTTTTTGGGGGAGTGACAAACTTTTTTTTTACAATCTTAAGGTACTTTTTTTGATTGATTTCCCGGTGTTTAATTTTTTTCCAAAATATTTTCTGGTACCATGTTTACTTTCCCCTTTTAAATAATTTTCTTAATGATTTGTTTTGCCTTATTGTGCCCCTTTATTGGGGGTTTGGAAAATGAGCAGGAAAAATGTTTGGTAAAGGGATCAGAATAAAAAATATATATGTATATATATATATAAAATATATATATATATAAAAAAGAAAGGGGCTTTCCTTTGATCTCTATTGAAAGAAGTTAAAAAGTTTAAAAAAAAGAGATGAACCTGCGGGAAATAATGCATAAAAAGAAAATTTTGGGAAAATTTTTAGAAAATAAAAACAAAAGGGAAACAAAAAGGGTTAAAAGAACCTACCAAAAAAAAAAGGAACCCAAAAAGGGAAAGGGGAAAAAATTTTTTTGTTTTGTCAAAAAAACAAGCAAGCAAAAGTTCAATATGCTATTTGTCGAACATCAAAGGACTGTAAAATTACAATAATTTTGAAAAAAATAGACAGTTTTGCCGAAAAATAAATTTCCCCCTGAAATTATTAGTGAAAAGTGCCCCGGCGTGTTTTGGGTGTTTTTGGGGGCCGTCACGACATTTTAAATTTCATTTTAACCAGTTTTTTTGGATTTTTCCCCAAAAAACAAAGAAAGTTAAAAAGGCCCTTTAAAAGAAAAGTAATTTTCTTTAACTAAATTATTCATTGAATTTTTTATTGTGTACAATAAAAATAATTATGGGAATCGGGTAATTCAAAACCCCTCTCGACCTTTAAAAGTAAAAGAGTGAAAGTCTGCTCCGGGGTTTAAAAACAAGTTGAAGTCTTTTCATTTTAAAAATTTTAAAAAATAATACAATTATTCTTCATCGGAATTTTATATTTATTGTTCATTATTCCACAAAACATCAACTCTAAATGCTAATTTTTGGAGGTTTAAAATTAAAGTTCGTTTAAAAAAATTAAATTTTGAGAATCTTTTAAAAAACCTTTCTTTTTTGTAAAAAAAGTCGCGCATTTGGTTTTTTTTCTCCTTATTTTCCCAGCGATTATATCAATAATGTTTTATAAATGAACCCCGTGCTAAGGGGGGATTTTCCAGCCGGAAATATTTTTTAAATTTTCGGGTTTTCCCCAAAGAAGTATTTTAAAACTAATTAATTAATTTTTAAAACCCAAGAAAAAAAGTTTAAAAATATTAGCGAATTTTATCCTTTTGCAAAGAAAAAGTTTTTCAAAGGAATGCTTATGATTAGAAATTGACCCTGAGTTTTTTTTCTATATTTAGTTGATATCTGTATTTTGTCTCCTAAGACCCCCTGCATTTTGCAATATTTTCCCAAATTTTAAAAAAATTAGAGAAAGGAAAAAATAACATAAAATTTATCCATTACTTTTTTTTTGTTAAAAGTAACATATTACAAAATTTAAATTTATTCATTAATTTGACAGTTTAAAAAAGATTGAGCTTTAGCGCCGTCCCAATTATTGCTTTCTTTAAAGTACAAAAGGGGAGGGCGAAAAATTTGGGATTAAAAAGGGGGGGCCGTATTGAAATTTTAAAACCCCCCGTTTTAAAAGGAAAAAGGGTGTTTCAAAAACTATGGGGTCCCCCTATGAAGGCAAAGATAATTTTTACGAGGGGAGGAGGAAAGCCAGTTGAAATGTCGAAAAAAAAAAGATTTTTTAAAAAAAATTTTTAAAATTTACTGAAAGAAAACAAACAAGAAAAACAAAAACCAATAAAAAAATTTCCCTGAAAAAAAAATTACAAATGTACACCGATCCAACACAAAAAAAAAATATATCGGGAACTTGGAAATTTTACTTTTTAATTAGTTTAACAATACCGTTAAAAAAAATTTTTAATAATTACACCAGTGACCTCATGAGCTTGTTAAATAAAAAAATTATTAACCAAAAATTAGTTTATTTTGAAAATTTTTGGGGGTTTAAAATTTAAAACCCCGTAGATCCCAATTAAAAATTACAAGATTCGCCCCGATTTTTAAAAAATGGGGCGAGCCCCATGGGGTGGGGTTTTGGAGGGGAAAAACCCAAAAAAAAATCCCCTTAAAAAAATCCCTTCGCAAAAATTGAAAATTTTTTTATTGCATTTCAAAGTTTTCTGCAAAAATTTATGGGGATAGCAGTTCACAGAAAAGATCGAAATTTTGGAAAGATGAAATTTTAAATGGGGCAATGAAGGGCACGGGATAAACCCAGACGTTTATACACGCCAGCGGACTCGTTGTGTTTGCAAAGGTTTGGGTAAAAGTTAAGTGAAAATTGGTTCCCAAATCATTGTTATAAGATGGAGGGTGGGGGGGCGCGATGAAAATTATGATTGAATATTGACCGAAAATATTGAAAGTTTGAGAAGCAACTGCGTTAAGGGAGGAGGTGTTATTTGATTATGTTTTTTAAAAAAAAAAGAGATCTGTCACCAAAAAGTTCGTGGGTTTGGGAAAAGCAACGTTAATAAAACCAAAACCACCAAACAAAAATAAGAGAGACCCAAAAATAAAAAATAAAATTGTCGTGGGATTTTAACATAAGTTAATCGTTGAGAAAAGGTTGTTTTGATAGTTTTTAACCCATACTTTGGCATTTTTAGAATAAATTACAATGGGAAATTTTAAAAAAAATTTGGGAAACCCGAAACTTATTATAATGAAAAGTAATTTTAAAAAATTTTGTATGCTCTGTGAAACAAAAGGTGTATAACGCGGACCCTTTTAAAATAAAAAAAAAAGGAGGAAAATTTAATTTATGCCGGGTTTTTTGGGGAAGGAAAAAAGATCAATAATAATAAAAAAAATAATTAAAAAGGAAAAACGAAAAAATAATATAAAATAAATTAAGTTTCCCTTTTCAAATAAAAACACACACACAAAAAGAAAATTTTATTTTGTCTGTTTTTTTTAAATAAATATAATATATAAAAATAAAAATTAAAAGCAGAATTACAAAATTTTGTGGGAATTATTTTTTTTAATTTTCTTTATTTTTCGCATGGGCTCATCTAAAACAATCAAAATATATAAAAAATTTCAGTCCAACTGAATGCTTTAAAAAAGTGAGAAAAACCTTTTTTTTAAGTTTTGACAAAAGTCGAAAAAAGATGCCAAATTGTTTTATTTTTTCTAATTTTTTAAAAAAATAGTTTTAATTAATTATTTTATTAGTTATACTAAATTATTTTTTTGCCATCCCAAATAATCATGGTTTAAAAATTTTTAAACTCAATTTAGTTTAAAAGTATTTTTTTTAAGGATTTTAAAATTTTTAAAAAAAAAAAATAAAAAGAGTGTGGGGGTTAATTTGGGAGGGAATTAAAAACATTGACTTTAGATAAATTGCAATTTGGGGGAAACAATATCGAAAACCAAAAATCAAAAACCCCGGTATTTTTTTGATCTTTAAAACCGGGAAAACAGGTTTTTTAAAACCGGTAGTAGAAATTTTGAAAAAACGGTTTTTTTGCCAGTTTTATGGAATATTTAAATCGCAAAAATAGTTTTAAACCTTTTAAAATTTTAAAAGTGTCTGAATCAAAAAAAAAAAAAGGTTACTTATTTTTTTAAATCAACAAAAATATAAATATCAATTTTTTTAGTCTATGGTACTATTAACAAAATTTTTTAAAAAGTGATCTTAAAAAAAATAAGGATCAATTGTACTGTCATTAAGCCTGGAAAAGTAATTTGCGAAAAAATTTCCAGGGTGTCGAAAAACTCCTTTTTACATATACGCCAAATTTGGGGGTACTGTTAGCAAGCGCGATATTTTTCCAAGTATTGACTTCAAATCACTCATCTTCAAAAAAAGATTTCGTCGGATTTTTGGGTGTAGCTGAATTTTGTATTGTATTTTTGGGGGTTTTTTGAAATTTTTTTTGCTATCAACTAACCCCAGTTTTTTTTTCAAGAGACAAATCATTTTCATTATTGGGGAAAAAGTCCCTCTTTTGAACTGTACCAAATTCTCGGGGTTGGAATTTGATTTTGGGGTAAAAAAAATTTTAAAAAAAGTTATTTTTAAACGATCTTTAATTGTTTTCTTTTTTTTTATTTTCATTTTTTTTATTATAAACCGGAATATATTATAAAATTTTGTAATTTAAAATTTTGTTTGCCGATCCCCGGAAAAACATATATTGGAAATAATTTTAAAAAACCATTAAAATTTCCGATAAACAATTTTAACCCGAAATTATTAAAAATTGCAAATGGCTCAAAAAACTTGGGATTAGTAAATTTCCGGTATTTAAAATCTAAACGGGAAAATTGCTTTAAAAAAAAAATGGGCGTATCTAATGAAAAATTTAAAGGGGTTTCAGTTTTTAGAAGTATTTTTTTAAACCCAAAAATTCCCCCAAAAAATGAAAAGACCCATATATTCAAAAATATTTTAGGTTTTTTTGAAAAAAAAAATTTCGTTTTTTTACGGCGAAAAATAATTTGAAAATTAAAAAATGAAACTCCAACTTATAGATGTCCGTTATACATCGGTCCATGTTAAACGCCGGATTCTACAGTATTTATTAATACCATTATCAAAGGAAGTATATGTTTTTTAAAACAAATTCTTAGATAAGTTAAATACCGTAATATCCGAAGTATAACTTAGAGCGATGTATAACGCAGACCTATTTAATTTATCTAAGAATTTGTTTTAAGAAACTATACTTCTCTTTTGTTAGTGGTGTTTTATTTTAGGAATATAATGGTAGATATGATGGATAGAATGGGATACATGGTAGATAGAATGGGGGATAAAGATCATTTCTGAAAAAGATCTCTTATTTCGTAGTTTTATAAACGACTTATATTTCTTCCCTTTTAAAATTGTTAAGACTTTTTTTTAAAAAAACTTTTTTTTTAAAAAAATTTTTTCTTTCGAATGATTTTGTAAAATATTAAAAATATTAACAAATACCAGAAATGGCCAAGGAACAACTGTTGATAATGCATGCTACTTTTGGCCAAAAAATTTTTCATTATTGTTTTGAGTATCTTGAGCATATTGCCAAAATAACATGATGACTTTTAAAAGCAAACAATGGGGTTTGGTTTTTGGGAAAAAATACTTTTTTTTTATTGCTTTATATAAGTGCTTTAGAGGTACATAGGGCATAATGTATTAAAAAGATAATTTAATCCGCGTTACTTAAAATATTTAAAAAGTTTAAAAAAAAAACCGATCAATGTTTTATGTGAGTCGAATAATTTCAAAACAACACTTTTAAAAAACTTTAATTTTAAAAAAATTTTAAATTTAAAACAAAAAAGGGGGGACAAGTTTTAAAAAAAAATTTTTGAGAACAAATTTCAAAAAGGGGAAATAAAAATAAAATAGCCAAAGTTTTTTGCAGAAACAAAAATGTCCCCAAAAATGCGGAAAAATATTTTAAAAGGGAAAAATTTTAAAAAATTTAAAAGAAGTAATTTTAAAAATATAGATAATAGATAATGTATTTTTATATAGATTCCCTTTAAAACACCCAAATTAGTGTTATTTTGCGGGGACGTAAAATAATTATTCCTTTTTTTTTGTTCTTTAAGTTTAAAAACCCGGGCTTTGAGTTTTTTCCGACAGTGAAATTTAAAAAAAATTTATAATTTTTAATTTAAAGGACAACCCTTTTTGTAAACCTTTTACCCGATGAGAAAAAAAGAGGGAAAAATATGAAATTTTTTAAACTGACGAAGCGATTTTTTTATTTTATTTAATTATGTAAAATGAGAATCACGGGAGGAAAATATCCTTTTTAAAGGAAAAAAAAACAAAATTCTTTTTAGCTTATGAGTAAAAAATTTTTTTCCGTTTTTTAAAAAAATATTCTGATTTTTTTACGGGCGGGAAATATCAAAAATATGAATTTCGTAAATTCCCTTTATTCGTGGT
>BMAV01024662.1:98347-151697 GCA_019973955.1 Trichonephila inaurata madagascariensis | reverse complement strand
AATTTCTACTAAAAGTGTTATAAATATCTAGTCTGTGGGTGATTCCTCCATAATTGAGAATATCATCTTCCTTCCCAAGTATCATTAAACCATTGAATGATGAATCTTTTATAAATATCCGATCGTGAGACTAAAAGTGTCTTTTTAAAAATATATACTTCAGCGTAGATAAGCGAAAGCTACCCATAACCAATCTGAACAATAAGGTCAATTTTTTCCTTATCCATCAAATCCTCAGGTATCAGTTACTCATTTCCGTCTTTTTTGGCACATTCTGACTTATGCTAGTTATCATTTCTCTCCATCTTAAGCCTTACTATCAGCAATCAACAGAAGCGGAAGGGTCAAAAAGGTCCTCGTAGGAAATAAATCTTTTCTGCAAATGAATGCTTGGGTTAATCTAGCAACTTCTCCGAAGACAATCTCACCTCTGTTCTTATTTATCTGAAAGACCATCGAGTTGCATTATTTTGCTTCAGGGTGACAGGAAGAATATTGATGCGTATCATCGGGGTGGTAGCACGACTTCGAGCAAAACAAGCTTAATTTCTTGCATCGCATAGATTTCGATAATGACTTGTCAATGCTGAAATGGGAACTTCAGATAAAGAAATCGAGGCCAAGAACAAGGATTCCCACCGAGATCAAAAATTTTGATCCACAAATTAATTGACTATTAGAAATGAACAATACATATAACAGAAATTTAATTCTAGTGTAACTTCGCCCTTTATTTCGATGTAGCATGGAAAAATAAAGAATCGCGTGGAGTGGACCGACAAAAAAAAATTTTTTTGCAGAATTTCGATACCTATCTATACGAAAAAGATGTTCCATAGCAGCGGTCGCCAAACTTTTTGACCTCATGGACCAGTAAATTCATAATTTAAATCCCACGGACCACTATTAGGATTTTGTGAATGTTAAATAGATTTATTAAAAAAAATTGTGATTTAAGAACGCAATTAATGCCTCTTAAAACATAACTTAACGGGATAAGTGAGTATATTCCACATTTTTCTGGGGACCAGCGAAATTCTCTCGCGGACCACAACTTTGGCGACCTCTGTTCTACAGAACATAAGCCACAAAAAAAAAAAAAAAAAAAAAAAAATTTTTTTTTATGTTATGTACTGGCACAAGGAAAATGAAGTTTAGGTATTAGAGCTTTTTTTATAGTAAAAAGTCGAAATAATTGTTGTTAAAATTAAACAGGCATTTTAGTAAAATACTTTTCAACATTTATTGCGATGAGAGAACACCTACCAAATGGTTATAAGAAAAAGAAACATCAGGTACTTTTAACAACTTTTTTACTATAATAATTTTTGTATTAAATAAAAAAAAACCTAGTGTCGATTACAAGTGCACAATAAAGAGGAAGAAGAAAAGCTTGGATGAGAATGATTCGTCGGTGCAGAGAGAGAGAGATCTGAGAGAAATGTTGCAATGTATTACATTGTATTATACTCACAACTGTACTCACTAATCACACTCACAGTAGTCATCTTTTTAGATTATTTATATGGTAGAAAAAGAATTATTTTGAGTCTAAAATACTCCAACCAAACTTAAGTCTTTTTTTTTTTATTTTGAAAATTCAACCTTTTTTAAGGATTAAGTTTTGAAGCTATTTTTCAATTCCTACTATTAGCTCACACTCTCTATATATTTATTTATTTATTTATCTTGGTGGAATTTTCAATCGTTAATAAAATACATTTTAAAGCACTCAATTGAGCTGAAATTTAAGAAACATGATTATTTTGGATGATAATACAATAATTTAATTATAATTAATACAAATTAATTGATTAAAACTAATTATTTAAAGAATTACAAATACAGCCACGTTGGCATCATTTTTGGTGACTTGTGTCAAAACTTGAAAAGGTTTTTTTCTCACGTTTTAAAGCATTCAGTTGAACTGAAATTTTATATGCAAGATTGTTTTGGATGACAATAAGACACTTTAATGATAATTAATAAAAACTAATTTCCACTTAATGTTGTGATTCTTTCATATGGGTATACATATTTATATTAATTGTAACTATTTAATAAAAAGTAGCTAAAATAAAATTTGTTAATTACTTGTTAAAATTATTTTTCTCCTAATCTCCATACCATAGAACATTTTTCCAGCATTGGTTGGTTCCGACTGATAATTATACATATTTTCCCCTCCATAAAACCATGATCCACCCTATTATACATTTGCTTTTTCTTTCAATACATATTAAATTGTGCAATAGTCTAAATATTTAACATTAAAATATTTTATAAAACTGTATTTGTGTGTAAGCTTGTCGTGGGTGTGAGAGGGTTCGAGGAAAAAGATATGATCATAAGAACAACTACTGCTATTCTATCTTTAGAACCTTTTGAAATACACTTTTACAACTTAACTCAGAGAGTAATAAGAAATCCTTACCCGTAATGGGATAACTAGATTATCAAAAGTACTTATCTGGATTAAAGATCCCGGTTATATGATATTTCTTGAAGCCCGATAGCACGGTCAGCTCCAAGATTGGTTACTTAACCACTTCCTGGTGGATTTTCCGTCGATTATTAATCTCAAGATGCGCGACCACCAGTCGCTGTTCACCTATTCCAATGCTTAGATTTCACACTTAACGATCAACAATTGACCAGTAACTCACATACTTAACGACAAGCGCTTAAATAGTATTTACATTTGCGTAAAATCAAGTCATCGCTTCGGAAAGCGGTTTTTAAACTAAAATTACACTTAAAGAATATTTTCCCCAAGTATGTATGTGTGCATAAAATATTTCATAACGTTTATGTTAAGAGTGTATCGTGGTTTTATGTAGAAAAAAGTTATCATCAATCGGAACTTACCTGTGCGGAAAGGATTTTGTGTAATATGGAGATTAGAAGAAAAATAATTTTAAAAAATTAATTTCAAAATTTAGTATTGTTCCAAAGGAGTTGAATTTTCGAAAAAAAAAAATGTGAAAAATACTCAATTTTTGTTGCGTGATGTTGGACTCAAAATCATTATTTTTTTACAATATAAATAATCAAAAGCGATGCTTATTGATAAATGAGTTGTAAATAGTGAATAGTACCATGTATATTGCAACATTTCATAACCTTAGCTCTCTCTACCAGCATTGTCGAATCAGTCCGATCCATGTAAATGTACTTTTTTGTGGAGAAGGTGTTCCTGCTATCCGCTTTGTAGCAGTTTCCCATCAGGTGGCACTACAGCATATCAATTTCTACACTGTTCAATCAATCGCCAAGTTGCCAACAGGGTCACCAAAAATGATGTCAACTTGGCTCTATCGCCAACATTTCTCTATGTTTCTATTGAATCGCCATTATAATGTAAGGAACGGCGTTGCTTGCAATATTACAAATTTAACATAAAATAAATGCAACAGAAAGTAATATTAATGTATTACACATTCAGATATAAATAATTAACACTATTTTAAGCGTTCATTACACAAAATGTGTAACAATGTGTTACTTTTGCTGAGCAGAGATCAGTTTAGGAAGGTGTTTTCAAAAATCGACTTACAAGAGAGTTACGGGGAGTTATAAATAAAAAAAAAATCCCTTTTATCAGCTATAAGATCTACAGACTTAAAATTCAGCAAACAAGGGTTTTTTGTTCAACTGAGATATGCAAAAAGCTTTTTATTTTATTTATTTTTTTTGTTTAATTTGCAATTTACCTAAAATTAACTGATTAAAATCTTCTTTATCCTTCCATCTGTATTGTTTAATTTTTTAATTCACCCGTGCGAAAAACGGGTATACCAGTTAGTTTAATACTAAAGAAGCTGTTAAATGCCCTGATGTTTTTTCCCTCGTTACTATTTAGTATATGTACCCTAATCAGTAGCGCACACAGAAATTTTTCAGGGAGGGGGGTCCGGGGTCGAAAGTTCACCATTCTTGTATTAGGCTCCTTTCGATTTTGTTGATTTTTGGGAACAAAAAACAGTAAAAACTAATTATTGAATAAATAATTAGCATTAATAAAATTAATAATTAATAACAAATATTTAATTAAATTTTACGTACTATATAATTAGAATTATAATCAAACGGAAAAAAGTCAAGGGCTTTAGGGGGGGTCCGGACCCCCAGGAGCCCCCTGCCCCTTATCATTATAAATGTTGAAAAAATGAATGCTTGATATTAACAGATATTTCTTTGACTTTTTTTTTTTTAATTTTATTTTATTTATTTATTTTTTTATTTTTATTTTTTGCTTCATCTAACATTTTTCCACATAGGTTGGTTTTGAAATTATGAAGAAAAAAAAAGAGTTCGAACCACCCCAGTATGTACATTAATGCATTGAAAATGTTCTGTCCTAGTAGTTCAAAAAGCTTTGGCTCTTTTTATGTAGTTAGTAAGTGCTCATGTGTGTGTATACACGTAATGTCATAATTTTAGAATAATGATATTAATTAATCAATATTAGAAACATAAATAACTTTTTTTAACAATTCTATATTTTCCCCTTGTTTTTGATTATTTAAAATAAAAACATAAACTCTAATTCGCAAGTGTTATTAGTCTATAAATTCTTTCTTAACTACTCATACACACACAGTCATGTAATATTTTTTAACCAAATATTTGAATCAAAAGTAGAACCTTATTGATAACCTGTTTCCCATTGTGTCACAATTGCACAATTTTTTTTTTAATTTTATTTTAAAATCTTGCTCTCTCTACTATGGATACTATTCTTTCCTATGAATAATCTTTTATATACATTTCATTCAAGAAAAATTATAATTTGGTCTATAGAAACAGAAAAAAAAATTTTGATAGTAAATTTCCGAACGCATTACTTAGCTTTATAAATTGAGCAAACTGCCTTCAAATTTGTTCAAATATTTGATGTATTCCCTTATAAAAAAAGATGAAATAATATTATTAATAGGACATTTTACACCTTCAATTTTTTCTTTTTGAGATAACTTGCAAGTCTTCATTTTTATATATATGTTCCATACCGCTTATCTCAAATATAATCTATGAACAATCTCAACTGAGTTTCATCCCTAAAACCAATCAGGTCTCAATCCACGATTTCCGTACTGTTAAAATATAACGGAATATATATCAAAGTCCTAAATAAATTATAAACCCTCCTTATCTTATCTGAGCACAAAACCACCGACCGTGAAACCTAGTGACAAGTTTCTAATATATCACTGTCCCAGAGAGAGAGACTTGGTTGGTGAAACTTGGTAACGCCCTTGATCGTCTGGTGGGACAACGGTTTGGTATCTTCTTAACCACGTTTTTCTCTATTCTGCCAATAGTTTTTCTACCTTCCCAGATATTTTTATACACACTCAGGGGTTGGGGGAAAGGAAATCACCTAATTTAGACATGTCCCTGAAATGGACTTTTCCTGTTCTCCCTTTCAACACTCGGATGGAAGAATTAAATGGCTCTACTGTGAAGTACCCAGACCAAGAGGGAAAAAATCACTTTATAAGATGTTAATCATTGCTTTTTTTTTCGCTCTCTTTTTCTAAACGTATACCATTTGGTTGTGTTTTTTTTCCTTTTTTTTACTTTAGTGTTAAAAAATTTTGTCCTTTTTTTTAAATAAAATTTAAAAAATTTTATTTTATAATACGACAGGAATTTTACTAAAATACCATAATGAAAAAAAAGAAATTAAAGTATTCTTGCATAAAATAGTAAAATAAATAAGCTTTTTATCAACGTGTTGATGAATTAGGGCAGAGGAAGCCAACCTTTTTTTGGGGGGGGAGTGCCACTATTTGATAAAAAATAATTATACGCGCCACTTCCAACAAACAAATGTGTAAAAGTGAAAAAATGTTACTTATAAGCTTATTATCGAATTTTTACGTAAATGGCGCATTTTCAATGCAAGTCTACGTAGTCAAAATTTAATAATAGTATAATAAATAAAACGAACGTACAAACTTAGGCTTTATTGTTAATAAACATTTTACAAGTTCAATCAATGAGGTTAAGTATAAAATAAAGATAAATAACTCGAATAATTTAATTCAAAATAATTTTTAAGCGCTCAGTATTTATTTAATATGGCTTTTGAATTACTACTTTTTTTACCAAGCCATCTTTATTAGGATTAGCTCTTATAGATGCCTACAAAATTAGGGTTATTATAAGTGCACACATCAGCTAGCTTTGAGTGATATTTAGTTCATTATATTCATAGCAGAAAACCTTTATTCACAAACATATTTTGATCCAAATTTTGAGGTTTTTTTGTCTGAAGTAAAACCCCACTGAGACAACCCCAATAATCAAATTTTAAATTTTAATTTTAATTCAAATTTTAAAAATATTTCAGTAAGTCTTTGCGTGCCACTGTTACGACTCTCCCGTGCCACACTATGGCACGTATGTCGTGGGTTGGCTACCCTTAAATTAGGGGAATTAAAAGGATACCAACGATTGAATAATTGTTAAGAATCATTAATACGAAAAATTATATAACATAACAATAACTATATTAAAAAATTTAATAGCAAAATGTATAGAGTAATAAGGAGGAATTATTAATTTTTCTTAGTGAGAAGTAATTAACTGAAGTATTTCATTTTTAAAAACCAATTTCCTTAATCCTCGCTTCAAATTATTCTATTATTTCATTTGATTTTTTTTTTTTTTTTCGTTTAATTTATCTTACATCCTTACGCGCAATATTATTTATGTATTTGCAATTATAACATTGATGGGGGGATATTAATTATTTATATGAACAATATATTAACATGTTTTGAAATCATTTATTCGAAGTATTATCCCAAGATTTAGAAAAAAATAGTATGTGCTTCTAACGCTACAATCCTTTAAGTTCATAAAGAATATAATTTATTATAAACAAATATTTCGATCTGTGTAGATGTCTAATTTTTTTTCTATGCTAATCTTTTTATTATATTTAAAGATCTCATTTTCATACTTGGCGTATAACGCGCACCCGTAAATTTCGATCTTATTTTTTTGCGTTAAAAGGGCAATTTATACGCAGGATTTCAAGATATTTATATTAAAAAATATAATTAATATTATTTTTGTTATTACTATTTTTCATTACAATAATGCAAATAATATTAAAACTTCATTATAGAAAATAAGAAATATTATTTTCTTGGTTAAGGACAAGTAGAAATTTCAATTCGAGCTAATTCCAGTGTAAAAGTATAAATAAATCAGTGGACTGTACATATATAAGCCGAGAATTTTTTTTAACAACACTGCAATTTTTTCCTCGACATTTTAATTGTAATAGATAGTTATATTTGCCAAAGTAAAAAAGATGACAGATAGCTAATGTTCGCCCAAAAATTAATTTTTATGAAAATTCAATAAATTAGCCTTTATTTGCACATCAACTCGTTAAATTTTGATCTGTGAAAGAAAGAAGTCTTCTATGGCACTTATATGCTTCTCTCTCTATTTTTTTTTCACCATCAGTTGAATCACAAAAGAACACACACAAGGACTCGAGAAACAGGGGGTTCTTTGAAGCACGCCAAACGCAAAATTACGTCAAGGCAACATATATATTTATATATATATACATAAAAAAAGGTTGTACTATAAACAAAGCGAATTAATTGTTTTTGTTCTTCAAATTGATTTATTCATAACTGTTTAAACAACGATGTAGGAGAATGTATTTCCATTCCTGCAGGATGCAGCTCTCCTCTGGGATTGATGACAGGAGCCGTCCAAGATTGGCAGATCAGTGTGAGCTCCATGGCTGACCACCGGAAAGATCCAGGGTGTCACATGAGATATGCTCGCATTTACCAACCTCCTGGCAGAGCTTGGTGCGCCGGTAGAAAAGCCGCTATGGAATGGATACAGGTGGACTTAGGAGTGTCGGCAATTGTAATTATATAACAGTTCTTTCTCATATTTGGCTTCTCTTATTTTGCAAGTATTTGTTCTCTTATTTTATACATATGCCAGAAATCAAAAACAGAAAATTAATTATTGTATTAGAAAAAAATTTGATTTATTTCTTTCAAAAACTTTTATTTTATTTTATCGAATGGGTAACATTTGGGCAGCTGATCCTTTGCAGACACGACAAGTCCCCAAGTATGTGAACCATTTCATTGGTGGCACCATCTAATGGCGGATCCCGCTACCAATTTTTTAACGCTTGAATTTATTCAATTTAAGCTCTCATCGAATGCTAAATATTGCCAAGATTTAATTTTGCCGAGAGTGCCAGAGCCAAATTGGTGCTCAGAAAATCTTTAATATGTCACATAATCACATAATATGCATTTCTACGATTTTCACACCAGAAAGTCTATCGGCTCCAACCGGGATCGAACCGCAACCATGGACTTACGAGGTAGGCTCTCTACCTCTAAAGGCCGTATCACACGTACATTTTTGGTGCAACTTTTTGGACCAACTTTTTGTCCTATCTGAGGGTGAAGGGTTGCCGTAAACAAAACGACATGCGCTGACGTCATCCGCGCTCTATCTCCACATTGAAAAATTACTCGTCGATTTTTCTGCTTCGGCAAACGAACATCCAAAATTATTTCTTTTATTTCGCTTGCGCTTTTGTTTATGGGCGCAAATAGAAATAGCACCATTCTATTTAAAATATTATACACTGTTAAAATATTATACACCATTAAAATATTATACGCCATATCTGATGCGTTTGACGAAATCGATGCCGCCATGTTGTTTATGACGTAGGGCGCCGAAGAACCCCATTGGCTGGAATTTCAACGAATTTTTATTTGGATCAACTTTTTAAGCTAACTAGCAAAAAGTTGTTTGAAAGTCGTTGCTATGGTAACTGAGTAAAAATTGCATGAATTGGACGAAAAATTGCTCGAAAAGTGTGCATGTGATACGGCCTTAAGCCAGTGCTCCCCAACCTTTTTATCACTGCTGACCGGTCAACGTTTCATAATTTTACCACGACCCACTGAGGGTGGGATTTAGATTGCTTATATTTTAGATAGCTTAGGTTTAATAATCATAATCTATTTGCATTTAAATATGCCTTCAGAATAAAATACAGTAGCAACTTAAAATGAATATAAAGTGATTTAACATGGAACGCAAAGAGATTTCCATGTAAAGTTGCACAAACCCGACAGAAATACACAACAGTAAATAAAATGGAAACAATCTGTTGTTCCCTGGGCGGCCCAGTCCCATTTGATCCGCTGGCCAGTACCGGTCCACGGCCCGGGGGCTGGGGGCCATTGTTCTAAGCCTCTGAGCCGATTCTTTTTGAAAGTTAGTATCTTTCTTCCAATTCGCAACACTTAAAATTAAATGTTAGTTTTTAGACTTAAAGTAATTTTATAATTTTCGTGATTTCATTGCTTTTATAAATTTTAAGCTATAACTGTGATAAGAAAGTATGAGGGAATTTTTTTATTTTTATTTTATTTTATTTCATTTATTTGGTTTGACATAGGTTCTTTGAAATATCTCGTAAAACTTTGTCTAAAATTAAAGTAAATCAAAAGTATTTAGCTGCAAAAATATTAATACAAATTTTCAGCAAAAGAGAATTTACATATGAAGTGCTGTAATTTTTATCGTAAAAATTGTTTATACAACCAATCCGACAAAAAAGATTAAATGTTCCTTGAGGAACAAACTCGCTTGGCTAAATTTCAACAAAACAATTTTTGTTGGATGTGTGTTTGCAGTATTCTTTAAATAAATGTCAATATTTACATAACTTACAGTCATCATGTGTATTTAAATCATTGGAAATCTGCTAACGGAGTCACGTTTGAATGAAGTGATTTGAAACAATATAAAAAAAACTGGCATTTAACATTCTTCACCTAATAAGATATTCAGAAACAAAACTGACAAAACAACAACAAAAAATTTGTAAAAAAAATAATAAATAATAATTTCTTTATTAAATTAAGTAACAGAAAAATCTTTGTTTCTATCAAGATAATCTTAGACATTAAATAAACTTAGATTTTTCTGTTTAAATCTTTCTTTCTTCCCATCCCATAATTCCAATATTCAGGAAATCTTTAAAATAGTTCCTAAATTGTAAATCATTATTTAATTTACTAACACACAGATAATGCAATCTAAATATTATATATATATATTAATTTTTAGCCGATCTTCCGGGAAACCCTGATTTTAAAAAAAGCATAAATGTATTTTCAGATATTTATTACTTTGATTGAATAATGTAAAAAAGTTTTAGGAAATTTACAAAAATTTTTTTAAATAAAAAATTTTGTTTTTCTTTTGTAACCTTTTTTTTTCCCTTTTTGTAAAAGTTTTATTGTTTTAAATTTGCCAAAAGCTCGACCCCTGGGAGATTTAACATGATTTTGGAAAAATTTACAGTATCTTTAGAGTTACAAACCATTTGAAATAAATCCGTTTTTTTTTAAAATTTCCCCTTTTGTTTTTCGTATATCATGGGTAAAACCGACTTTGAGGGCGGGTTTTAAAAAAATTTTGTTGAGCCTCGTACAGAGGCGAGCCATATAAAGGCAAAATATTAATACAATAGAAATTTTTCAAAGGAGAACGTTTGGAAAAAAGGGTTTTTCTAATTTTTTGCCAAAATATTTATTTAAATACTTTTTTTGTCATAATGTCCTTAAAACAATTTTATGCATGTATTCTAATCTAAGTGACACTAAATATCATAAATATAATCCATTTACACGCTTTTGCAAAATCACGGCTCCGAACGTAGTCGGATACCTTAAAAATTATTCTTGAATTTCTCATTGTAAAGTCATTTTAATGTCAGCAGCTCGTAAATTTCTTGCAGACCAAACTGAATTGTTCTGATGAGTTCAGAAAGAGAAGAAATTAAAAAATATATTTAGAAACGTATTGCATAACGATAAAAAAAATGCTACAATAATCTTTGAATATGATGATTACATTTTGATGTATGTTATTTTAATGATGAAATAAGAGTTATATAACTGTCTTCGAACGTTCTTAGAAAGCTCCAAAAATGGAAATTAAGATTTATTGAAGGTTTCATCTGCTTTTCTAAATATACGAGGTGTGATAATTAAATAACAGGATTAGTCTTAAAAGTTAGCTTTATTGAAAACAATACACAAATACCTTTTAATCTCCTTCAACATATTTCCTTCCATAATAATACATAGCTACATACGATTTCCCCATTCAAAGCAGTGCTGTGGGTTCATTAGGTAATACCATCTTCATTAAGCCTGCCCTTTTTGATTTCACCTCATCTACAGATTGAAAATGTGTTCCCTTCAATGCATTTTTCATTTTAACCCTCTCCATGCACATCCCGCGATTTCCACGGGTATGCATTTCTTCCGACTGTTTAGCTGTGCACCCATGCCGTTCTTGTTTATGCTTTCATTTATATTTTTATGTTCAGATTTTCATTATCTAAGTCTATTTTAAAATAAAAACCCTTTAACAATTTTTTTTTTGTATTTTTTAAGTCTAAAATGTAGATTCAATATGTAGATTTGAAATACGTAATAAAATAACTACGCAGCGAGAGGGTTAAGAAGCAGGTAGAAATTGTATGGGGTGAGATCTGATGAGTACGGTGGATGCTTGAACACATTAATGCGTTTGTTCACCGAAAATGTTATTTAGGGAGAGCGAAATGTGCACCGTGGCGTTGTCTTGATCAAATTTTCGGTGCCAGTTTAGCGCAAACTTTCACCATATGCAAACTCTCGGCCTAAATTTTTCTTATTGTCTCTCTGTCAAGATATCGTCTCATAATATCTGACATACTTCGAACACTCTCAAACGCTCCATCGTTTCGCACCGATTTCCCTCATTAGTTTTAAAGTTTTCATTATCGTGAACAGAACGTGTTTATTTCCATCTTCTCAAAAGCTTCCCCTCTCGACCTTCCGAAAATCGTATCTGCCATTAAAAAAACTTGACCACGTGAAATGCAGTTATCTCCAAACTGCTTATAACAATTTAAAACATTAAATTTCAGATTCATTTTAATTTCCCGGAGAATTTCAAATGTGTGCGCAGCTTGATTTTTAAGTTTATCATGATCGTGGCACTTTGATGCGACAACGTCTTACTCAAACGAGTATGAAAAACAAAATGAACTAGATAGAGAGATGGAATATCGTGCCACCAGCCCCAGAAGGATCAAGGCCAACTATATTCCATTCCCACTCCTACACACCAAGCCTAACGGCTAAGGCATGCGCAGTCCAGGAATTTAATTGTCATCTCTTGTAGGTAGTATATTTCTGTTGTTAAAGTAATTCTCATGTAAGACTACCAAATAATTTCTATGGCATAAAATTAAAAAAGAAAAACAAATTTAAAAACAATTGAGATGAATACATTTATTTCTGTTTAAAGTTATTCGTATCATTAAAAACTGAAGCGGAATGGTTTAAAATTTAACAATTGAAGTTGTAATTCTTTTATTTCGTTTATATACACATTTGTATACAAACATACATATGTATATCTTACCATCATAAACTTAAATGTGTATAAAAAATTGATGTCGACATCAAAGAATTAATGACGAAGGAGGAATTTATATAATCTAAGTATAAAACATTTAACAAATTAAAGATCGAAATATTTTTTTATCCTTAGATAACAGGAATGATGACACAGGGTCGTGGAGATGGACATCAGTGGGTGACATCCTACCTATTATCTTACAGTCTGGACGCATATCATTGGAAATATTGCTCTGACGTTTATGGTAACCGAAAGGTCAGTGATACATAAATATGTGCCACAGGTAATATTTGTAAGATGTTAAGGTTTGAAAACTTCGAATTTTCCAAGCTTTTCTTATTTATTTTTTCCATAGTTAGAATTCTGTAATCTCAATTTTTCACTCACTTTTCAATGTGTTTAGATTCTGAAGTTTAATTTTTTTATCGTACTTCCCGATGACAATACAATATATTAATATTTTCATATCTTAATTATCAATTCATTAGTTAATTTTAATGAATTTTTTTATTTTATACTAGAGAGTTCCATCTAGTACTAAATTTTTTTTAGTAAAGAAAAAAAATGAAATGGGATCGATTAGATCTACCTTTCGAAAAAAATAATTGATGGAATGGATTTGGAATAAATATTAATTGCAAGATTCCATAATAATTTTAATTGTAATAATAATTTGTGACATGTATTAAAAATTTTTAAAAAGTAAAATAACTATTAAAAATTTTAAGAACCCGAAAAGATATGTTTTATTAGTCAGCTTGAAATTGGAGAGAGACGCGGTATCTTCTTATACATATAGAATCAAAATCTGAAAGTCGAAACAAAAACCTAAAAGAGAGCAGGTCTCAACTAGAAAAATTATAAATAAATTATAGAATTTTAATCCCATTCAAATTATAGTTCTTTATTATTGATTTCAATTCCTCATTATTGAATTTCAATTCCATTTGATATTTTTTTCAGAGTCTCACGCATTTACGATTTTGGGTTTGAACCCGGATAGTTGATTAAAAAATTACGTTTCTGCAGTTTCAGCACCATTAAAAACATATTTATTAAAAAAAACTTTTAGATTCTAACTAAAATTTATTTAAATGACTATATTTTTTCTTTGCAATGTTCTAAATTTGAGTAATTTTATAAGATAATGACTAACAAAATAATACATTATACGTGATTTATAAATCTTAAACATATTGTATATTTAAAGGATAAGCAATGAATAAATTAAACTGAAAAACATATCTATCAATTATACTGAAAAAAAAACATTATTATGTGTTATCACAAAAAAGTTGACAACTGCTACTTTTTTTTTAATGCACAATAGTACAAAACATAGATATGTTATTTTAAAAATGTATTCTTTCTCCTCGTTTTAAGTAAAGCCTCGATCACTTAAACATACAATTATTTCGTTGCAATCAGGTCCGATCCTAAGGTGTCGGCCCCCCACGTGCAAAGACCTAACGTGTCACCCCTGTAGAAAATTTTTCATATTTTGGCTAAAACTTAACATTGACGTTATAAACTCATCTACTTATATAAGAGTAAAAAGAACAAGTAATACAAAAAAAAAAAAATTTAAGTCAATTCCTACTTAGATCACCCAAAAGAAAATTTTTATTTTAGCTACTTTTTATTAAACAGTTACAATTAATAGAAATATGTATGTACATATGATAGAATCACAACATTAAATGACAATTAATTTTTGTTTATTATCGTTACAAAGGCTCGTATTGCCATCCAAAACAATCGTGGTATATAAAATTTCATTTCAACTGGAATCGCTTTTTAAAACCCGCGAGAAAAAAATCTTTAAAAGTTTTGACTCCTCTCGAGTCGCTAAAAATGAAAACCAACGTGTGGTTATATCTGTAATTCTTTTAAATAATTAGTTTCAGTCAATTAATTTTAATGAATTTTTATTTTATTTTATACTAGAGAGTTCCATCTAGTACTAAATTTTTAGTAAAGAAAAAAGAATGAAATGGGATCGATTAGATTTACCTTTTGAAAGAAATAATTGATGGAATGGATTGGGAAGAAAAAAGGGTTACAAGATTCCATAATAATTTTAAGGTAAAATGATTTGTACGTTTTAAAAAAATTTTAAAAAAGTAAAATAACTATTTAAAAAAATTTAAAAACCAGAAAAAGAATGTTTTATTAGTCAGCTTGAAAGTAAAGGGGGCGGTATTTTTTATATATACAGTCGACTCTCATAATTGAACTTTCGATAATCAACTCTCGTTAATTCGGAATTAACCCCCTAGAAAAACTTTTGATATTTCGAATAAAACCATACATTTTGGTACTCCAATTTTTGAAGAAAAATTTTGTTTTGGGAGACACAACACGCGATAATTTGTTTCCTATAAAACTATCGATGTTTCAAAACCTTCAATATTATGAAGTTAGATTCACTTCTTGTGTTGTACCTATTTCCACGATGGGTTTTTTTTACTAAACTTTTTTTCGCCCAAATTGTGCATGTTGATGAATGTATAACTCTTTGTTTATTATTTTTCCCGGTTTTTAAAAAGAATTTTGATTTTTTCCCTCCCATGTTTTTCTTTTTCCGTTGATCCCCAAGCTTTAGATGGATAAAAAGGAAAACTGCTTTTTATTCCTGTGCAGTTATAGTGATGCTTTCTTTTACAAGTATTGCCAAAATTTTTGATTTGCGTTGGTATTTATTATAATAATGAGTCACATTTAAACAGTTTTTTTTAAAATTAAACCTCAAACTATATAACCCAAGAAAATTCAGCAGAATCGTTTTATGGCAGAGTATTGAAAGCGAGAAATAAAACCTTTAAAAAAATGTACGGGGAAAGGAATGGAGACGGGGGATTTAACTTTATTCTATTATTTTTAAAAAGCGGTAATGTGCCACAAAGAATTGCCCCACGTGCAATATTGTAGCCCCCTACAAAGTTATACCCGTAGCTGAGTGTGAACTTTAAATACGCCTTGTGTTCTTTTTTAGATTCAAATTTTAAATTAAAATATTATTTTAAAAAGTTGTGATTTACGTTTCCTACCTGTTAATTTCGAAAAAACGGGCCCATATTTTTACACCTCACCTCAGGGGACTTACCGCAAAAGAAACATTTTTTTTTAAAAAAGGAAAGTTTAACAATTTCAAAAAAGCAAAAGGTGATAGAATCAGTTGAAGAAAAGTGAGAGAAGGTCGATTGCCCTTTTAAAAATCCCACTGACTCGTTCCCCACTATTCTGAAGAATAAAAGAGAAAAATCTTGGCATCTTCGAGTAGGGAAAAACGCGTTGCAAAGGAAATTTTTCCCCACTCTTGAACAGTGTTTTTTTTCATGAATGAGACGGGACAGAATATTCCGATGGGTGGTTTTATTGAAGGAAAAGGCTAAGGCATTCCCCAAAAGAATTGGGAATAGAGTTTTTTGGCTGCGGGGGATGGTTACAAATTTTAAGAAAAGGAAGGGGATAGTTTTCAAAAAAAGTGCGGGGAACGCTCAACGACATTAACGTTTGTTCTAAGGGGAGAACTCGATTTCCGGGCCCAATAAAAAATAGAACCACGAAACAGCACGGGGTAAAGCCGAACTCTTTGTAAGTGTTTGCCAGAAAAAAATTTTTCATTCAAAAAAACAAAAACCATGGGGGAAAATATAGCAAGGAGAGGTTAATTTTTTTTGGCTGTAAACATGGACGGCTCGAAAAAAATTATCCTCTCGTCATAGGGAAATTCTGCAAAACCTTGGGGTTTTTTTGGAAAAAACTGTTCCATACCAAATACCCCTCAAACAAGAAGGCATGGTGAAACCCCCTTTAATGAATAGTTGGGGTCTCACTGAACTCGGGTATGAAAAAGAGAAACGACATATTTTCTTTTTTAAAAACAACTGTACGTGCACAATAATGCACCACCTTTATCAAATGTGAAAAATTTTTCCCCCCAAATTAACCTCAAAAAACAGCCACTGACCGGGCATCAAAATAATTTTAAAACTTTTTTTTCCGAAAACGTTAAAAGCGTTTTGGATAACCAGAAAATCAGCAGAATTAACCATTTAATTTTTAACATTTAATTTTGATTAAAGGGGCGGGGGGCTGTTCTACTGACAACAATGTTTTAAAAAATCGGCTTCCCCTCGCTGAATCTGGTTGATGTGAACATACACTTTTACGAATTTAATTAAACCATCCGTTTGGGAAGTCTTTTAACAAGATTTGCGACTGTTGGTTGACACGGACATTTTCTGTATGGGGGTGCCTATCTAACGCTGAAATTGTGACCGGTTACTATAATACGAAAGTGATGAAAACTAATCAGAGGGTTGACTGGCTTTTTGTCAGAATAAAGAGAGCCATAAAAAAAATAAACCAAATTTTTTCCCTCAAAAAACATGTTGTGCAGACGTTTTAGTTCATTTGTTCTAGAAAAAACTATTGACAAAGTTGTTTAATGCCTTAAAGAAAAAAAAAAATATAACAGATTTTTTCGACAAAAAGGATTAATTATAAATAGTATGTATATTCTTTTAATAGTTGTTTTCAAGACATAAGTGTATTCTTTTAATACAGTGCTTTTAACTTCTGTTTTATTTTTATACTGTATAAAATGTACTTTAAAAAAATTATGTACAATTGTTGCTTTATTACATAGTTTTAAATTTAAATGTGTTAGAAAAAACCTCCTCGTGTATCTTGAGAGTTTTTTCCTACCCTCTTGATAATTCGAAGTTTTTCATTGGTCCCTCCAACTTCGAATTATCGAGAGTCGACTGTATATAGAATCAAAATCTGAAAGTCGAAACAGAAACCTAAAAGAGCAGGTCTCAACTAGAAAAAATTATAAATAAATTAGAATTTTAATCCCATTCAAATTATAGTTCTTTATTATTGATTTCAATTCCTCATTATTTTTTATTAATGTAATTACTTATTCCTTATTCACTTATTGAATTTTAATTCCATTTGATATTTTTTTTCAGTCTCATGCATTTACAATTTTGGGTTTGAACCCGGATAGTTGATTAAAAAATTACGTTTTTGCAGTTTCAGCACCATTAAAAACATATTTATTAAAAAAAACTTGAAGATTCTAACTAAAATTTATTTAAATGACTATATTTTTTCGTTGCAATGTTCTAAATTTGAGTAATTTTATATTTGTAAGATAATGACTAACAAAATAATGCATTATACGTTATTTATAAATCTTAAACATATTGTATATTTAAAAGATAAGCAATGAATAAATTAAAATGAAAACATATCTATCAATTATACTGAAAAAAAAAAACATTTTTATGTGTTATCATAAAAAAGTTGACAACTGCTACTTTTTTTTATGCACAATAGTACAAAACATAGATATGTTATTTTAAAAATGTATTCTTTCTCCTCGTTTTAAGTAAAGCCTCGATCACTTAAATATACAATTAATTCGTTGCAATCAGGTCCGATCCTAGGGTGTCGGCCCCACGTGCAAAGACCTAATGTGTCACCCCTGTAGAAAATTTTTCACATTTTGACTAATACTTAACGTTGACGTTATAAACTCATCTTCTTATATAAGAGTAAAAAGAAAAAGTAATATAAGAAAAAAAATGTTAAGTCAATTCCTACTTAGATCAACAAAGCAAAAATTTTATTTTAGCTACTTTTTATTAAACAGTTGCAATTAATATAAATATGTATATACATATGAAAGAATCACATTAAATGGCAATTAATTTTTGTTAATTATCATTAAAATACCGTATTGCCATCCAAAACAATCGTGTATATAAAATTTCACTTCAACTGAATGCTTTAAAACACGAGAAAAAAAAAATCTTTTTAAGTTTTGACCCAAGTCGCTAAAAATGAAACCAACGTGGTTGTATCTGTAATTCTTTAAATAATTAGTTTCAGTCAATTAGTTTTAATTAATTATAATTAAGTTATCGTATTTTTACCCAAAACAATAGTGTATAGAAAATTGCAGCTCAAACGAGCGCTTTAAAATGAGAGAAAAAAAACATCATGTTTTGACAGATGTCGCCAAAATGGTCTAAGTCGCCAAAAATGATGCCAACGTGGCTATATTTGAATAATTAGTTTTAAACAATTAATTTTTATTAATTATAATTAAATTACTGTATTATCATCCAAAATAATATCATGTATATAAAATTTCAGCGCTTTAAAATGTATTTTATTAACGATTGAAAATTCCACCAAGATAAATAAATAAATATAGAGAGAGTGTAAGCTAATAGTAGGAATTGAAAAAAAATTAATAAAAATGCAAATAGACACAAAAATAACTTCTTTCTTCTATTTTGTTTTTCAAAACTGTAAGGCTGCTATTAGATTAAAAACTTTTAATTTTCGCGAATGCATATTGAATTTAAACACTCCTATATCTTATGCAATATTAACCATATTAGATAGTTTCATAAAACAACTTTCGCAAAAATCATTTTTAAGACGTCTTTGTTAAATATCGATCCACAGCGCGACACCAGTGCCACTGATAACCCCAAAGAAATTTTTTTGCGATATTGCCGGCTCTGCCACGAATTTTGAAACCAAATGAAAGATGTGTATAAAAGTAGGCATTAATGGACAGTGTGGACAGTAATGGACACTGTGAACTAACATTCTATTTTTCTTAAACTGTGCTATGTTATCAGGAAATCGGGACCTATTTTGATTTTTAAATAACTATTTTAAATTCAGCATATTTATTCGACTTATTGTAAGTTTTATTTTGAGAAATTCGTAAAAAATCTTGCTTGATTGAGAGAACTACATGCGGCCCACGTGGGGTGCACGCGCTGCACATCTTTTAGGTTCTGCCCAGTTGTCATTTAAAAAAAATAATTGTTGAAAATGAAGAAAACATTTTGCATTTATATTGGTGAATCTTTTCTATTCTTTCAGATATTTAAAGGTAACATAGATTCTCATTCAACACAAACCGGATATTTAGATCAAAATGTTACAGCAAGATTTCTTCGTTTGCACATCCTGCAGTGGCATCAACATCCAAGCATGCGCATTGAAGTTCTTGGATGTCAAGGTAAGGTTTTAGAGGAAGCCTAAATAAGCTTTCATTTATCATAAAATTTCATAAAAAGTAGGTGTAAGTAGAATAAAAAAAAAATGAAAAGGTATATTATAATTTCCTAATTAAAGAATCATTTTTTACTCGTATATATTTCGTAAGCGCCGGCTGGGTGGCGTGTTTGGTTTGTCGCTGGCCTTCTGCGCTCAAAATTGCAGGTTTGACCCCTGCCGAAGTCGGTGGATTTTCATGATGCAGAAAATCTACAGTGGCCATGTCGTATGATTAAACGGCATGCAAAAGATCTCTAGAGTGTCTGCTTGGCTTGGATGCTCTCGGCAAAATTAAATCGTAGTACAGATTCACATCCTTAGAGCTCAGGCGCCTCCCTCTGGAGAGGAAACTGGGCATCAAAATTATTTGCGGTGATTGGTATCCGCCTATATGGTACCGCACTAAAAAGAGATACCAGCTTCCGGGGAATGTACTAGGTCTGCAATGGTAAAACACCAATTCGCAGCCCATTAGAAGTAAAATAAATATATTTCTTTAAGTGTTTTAGTTTTTTAAAAATAAAATCTATAATGTAACTATGATAGCAAGGTGTCAATCTGTTTTTAGGTAATGAATTCATTATTCATGCTTTAATCCAAGTAAAAAAAAAAGATACATATAAAGTATCAGTTTCATACAAATTCTATTTATCAAGCATTTTATTCCGAAGACTTGAATAGGGCAATTAAAAATATAAATTTCAACAAAGATTAAAAATTTTATTTTTATTTTTACAGCTTTTGGTATTTTTAAAAAAGCATCTGAACATTCCCTCTATAGTTAGTCTCATAAAATCACGTAATGTCACACATATTCGCTGTACCTAAAAAGAAGGAACAGTGGATCTCTTTCGGAAATATGTGTCTGATGGGATTATTCGATAAAAAGATAGTATCCATCAACACATTTAAGAGGTGTTTTCCCAAATCGGGAAATTTCTATCGTTGTTCTGGTCCTTTGACCTCTTCTGCCAGTAAATTACCTACTGTACTCAAATTAGATGTATGTACAGTGGCACATCAAGGGGGTCCTGGTCGACCCCCAAAGCCCTTGATTTTTTTCCAATTGGTTATAATTCTAAGTATATAATACGTAAAATTTAATTAAATATTTGTTATTAATGATTAATTTTATTAATTAATGCTATTTATTCAATAATTAGTTTTTTTACTGTTTTGTTCCTGAAAATCAACAAAATCAAAAATAGCATGATACAAGAATGGAGAACTTTCAACCCCGGACCCCCTTGAAAAACTCCTGTGTGCGCTTCTGTGTATGTATGTATATTTTCGAATAAATATTTTTTACCTGTCAGTGAAGATGGCTACAATCAGCGCACAAATCTTGCGTTTATTTTCCTTTATTTTCATAAATACAATTTCATACAATGATATTTACAAGAAGTTACATCGTATATGGTTTGTCTTTTTCAGAATGATAGAAAAATGGAAAACAGGCTGCCAAATCTAACAACAGAAATTTTTTAATTAAATAATGTGTGAGCGATTTACAATAATCGTCTACACAAAAAGTTTGAGGAATGTAAAATTCAAGACAAAAACATGGTAAAAATAATCTATGTAAGAAAATGAAAGAAATCGTTTGATATATTTAATAGAGAGCATCTATTGTGTCAAATTCGTTTGCATATATATCCCGTTCAGGACCGGGCAACTTTCCCTGTTAAGTCTAGCTCCATTAAAAATTCATATAAAATCATTACTGTGATAAAATACACCAAAATTTATGATATCATTCCAAATTCCATACGCTCCGAATTTGGATCACACCGGTGTGATCATGGGCCTCAGAATGGGAAAAACGCAATTTCACATATGATACTGATGGCCCTGAAGTGATCACACATATGTAATCATGGTCCTGAACGGGATATACGCAATTCAGCCAGTTGCTTACTCGGATTTTGAAATTAATGAATTTCGGCAAAAATTAGACAACAAGAATTCTACTTCTCACATACCATTTTTTCTTTAACCGCAATACTAATATAAAATTAAGCCATTCGGAAATTCACTCCCTCCAAAGAACTGAAATGAATTTGACTTGGTGAAACCCTCCTGCTTACCACTGGTACGCAGCTAAGAGTCCTGGCATATCTCTACAGTGCACGAGTTCCAGAGCTCACACACACACACAGCAGACAGCCTTGGCACGCTTTAGAAGTGGTCACCTGCAAAGTATGACTTTTGTGCAGGGGTAAAGTCTTTCTTTACCTGTCCCTGCTCTCTCCCTGCTTCTCCTGCTCATCTTCTGGACTACTGGGGCATTTCCCTGAGACAGTTGTTTGAAAATCAAGACCTGGTGTGTGGCACTATTATGCGGAAACGGCAAATGGACTTGGTGTAGGCTTGTCTGCTCCAAGGGGATTGAAACAACAACAACAACTAATATAAAATACCTAAATAAAATAAATCAGTTGATTATGTAATGGAAAATAACCAATCTAACGAAAACATATGAGAATTTACCATCGTCGTCGTTACAAAAGCAATCTACTGAAATAAATTAGAACTTTCATATTAGACGGAGGAAAAAACGATCGTTCAATTTACCGTCAGCGGTCGAATGCCTCTGGTGCCGACGGAATTTTCACCGTCGCTTTGAAATATTGATGCTTGTGACAAAAAGACAGCTTACAAACACAGCTGTTTTTCTACCATTTACGAGTTATTTACTCGGTACAATTTAAATTATTTTACCTGAAGTGTATCCAACATGTAGTGTTACCACAATATTTTACAATTCAGTGAAAATTATGACAAGAAAAAAAGTTTTCTCTTGGATATTTACCAATTAACTAAAAATCTTGAAAGCTCAGAAAATGACATGCAAAAAAAATATTTTTGTAGTACTTAATTATTGTGACAGCACAATCATTTATACAATAAATTAACAATTTCTGTGTTACATGAAACGAAATGATGAGGATTATCAGGGACCAGAGCCTTTTATGTTTTTTATATAAGAATTATTAATAGTTACATAAAATAATATTATTAAAAAGGCTTTTCCGCTTAAGTTAAACATAGGATTTATTATTATTTTATCATCGGTTAATAGTATTTAATAGAAATTTTCGTAAACTGTATTTATTGTCTTAACTCTAGAATTCAATTATGCTGCCTTTTTAATATTTTCTTTAGAATATCTTTTTTTAATAACTTTTAGAGATGTTCTTAAATCATATGTGTATAGGACTGTTTTAAACAAATTTGAGATTTAAATTTTTTTATTCTCGATTAATAATTTATTTAGTATGCAGTCGGACCTCTATTTAACTAAGTCGCTAAATCCCAAAAAAGCTTGTTACATGGAAAATTCGTTATACAGAGGTTCACCTTTCAATATACTTTATAAACCACATAAAGCATATTATACAATAAATTAATAAACACTATGCATTAAAAATTTCATTATTCACACCTTTTTGTAACATATTACCATAAAATCTGGCGTATAACGCGCACCTATACTTTCACGCTGCAATTTTTAATTTTAAGATATATTCACTGTATAGCGCGCAACAAAGAAATCTACGAAGGAATCATTTTCTAAGAAGAAATCTGCAAGGTGCCTTAGCAATGCTATTATATTTTAAGGACATTTATTAGAGGTATTATTCCAGGATTTAAAAAAGGATTAGAGGTATTATTCTAGGATTTCCAAAAAACCAATCCTTTAAGTTCGTAAGGTATGACATTTCTTTTTAATAAACAGTATTTCTATCTTTATAGAAGTCTTAAGTTTCTTATACACTTTTTTTTTCATTTTTGAAGCTCTCATTTTTATACCCTGCGTACAACGCGCACCCGTAAATTTCGATCTTATTTTTTGTGTTAAAAATGCGCGTTATACGCCGCATTTTACGGTAATTAATTTTTTTAATGGGTAAGATATATAACAGAAAAAAAACTGCAAGGAAAACATAAAAAAGAATGTCGAGGAATACACTATATTTTCAACATTAAGAAAATAATCTTATACTAATATTAATGAATTTTAAGGATATTTTCTAATTTAAAGCCTACACACACATGTAATTTTAAACCCATACATTATTTTATAACTGGAAATTCTAAACATACATTACTGAGGGTGTAAAAGGATATCGAAGATGAGTTTCTAGTGGACTAGACAATGGGGGTCAAATGTTACACTTCTTGGATGAAACGCCTAGAATTATATTGCTCTCGGTGAGTTTGGCACCTAATAAAACCAGTTCAATATTTATGACCACCATAAAATGTGTTAAAAGAGAGAATAACTTGAAATATCCAAAAATGCTTTAAAAATAAGGAGAAAAGAAATTGAATCACTAGAGAAAAAGTTCGTTATATAGAAAATGCACTTCGCTATTTGGAGGTTATTTTACGAAGAAAATCGTGGAATGTTCTTGGTTCCAGGAAAAATTTCGTAATATAGAAAAATTCGCAATATAGAGGTTCGTCTGTATTTTATTTTTAGATTTTCAGTTATGTTGTAAAGAATTTTTGTTAGAAATTTATTCTTTTATTTTCCTTGTGAAACCAATCTCAATTATTTGGTTAGCTAAATTTTTTTTTAAATGGGGAAGTTTTCAAATCAAAATTATTATTCAAGGCATTTGGAAAATTTAACTAGAGGTAGAAGAAAAGAGCAAAATATATATGATTTTATTAATATAAAAACTATATATATATATGGCTTCTAAAATTATAATTTAAATGAATGGATGATTTTTTCCTCTTCATTCAATTGATTTAAAGATGAAACTATACTTCATATACCAGCTTACTCGGACGACGATGTCAGAAATGTTTCCGCCGTTTGCGTAAACGTTGAGATTTCTCTGAGCTGCGACAGTAAATTCTCCGCGACGGGAAAAATTCACCACGCATGTGACACGTAATTTTTTCTTAGCACAAAAATAAAACACAAAAATTGTTTCTATCCTCTTAATAATGTATAATAATAAATAATCCCTTTTTATATAATGCACAAGAAGAAAAGGGAATTCTTCTTTTCATAAATGTATGATTTGTATGAAAACCATTTTTAATCTTGAATAAGAATATTAAAACCTGCGATATATAACTCTACTTAAAGACAGAAGCATATAATTATGTTGTAAATTATTAAAATATTTAGAAATTAAGTATCAAATAGATATCAAATTAGTTATATCATTATTAGTTATTATTCTTATTACTTAGTGTTTTAGTTAATTAATTAAACTTAATTTCAATCATTTTTACAACTAGAATAATTGTGTGTGTGTCCTGAATACTAATTTCAATTTCGACAAATCATTATTTTCGAATATTATTATTAAATAATACTTTTACTGTGATACGATAAAATTAGTCAAAAACCCATGGTGTGACTTCCAAAAATAAAGAGGCAACGAAGGCGAACATTTTTTCAATCTCACTACCTATATTGAAACTCACTTAATGAAAAATAACTTTCATTAAGGTTATACAATACCCTTTTTCAAAAAAAATATTTGTGGAGACAGTATCAGTAAAAATCATTTATGTTTTATACTCATATTATATTATTAAGTTGATTCTGAAAGCATAAAATCAATTTCACCAGCCATTATTTTATAATTTTAAAAAATTAAGAAATTTTGAAGTTTTTCCAAATTTTTGTAAAATGTTCAATTTTTAAAATTTTTCAGTCATTTCAAGAGACTTATATTTTTTAGATGATTGCAAACAAAAAGTAGCACGGATTTAAAAATATGTTTCCTTGTTGATTTTTAATAATTATTTTTCTTGCTAAACCTGGAAAAAAATACGAGAATTTTTAAATTAGTAACTTGATCATTTTTTAAAAAATAACGAGAGATCCCAGAGCTAAATCCATACTAACTTTTACAGAATATACATTTGGGAGTATCCAAAAAAAATTCAAGACTCTATCTTGAGCAGAAGAAAAAGCCTTAGGGATTAAAAAACATCTACATCTTCAAAATTAAAAAAGTCCGAGTAAAACGCATTTAAAGTTTGTAAAGGCATAAAACAAACTTATAATGCTTGTAAAGCTCTAATTTTTTAATATGTTATTTTTCAATTTATGTGTTCTGTATCAAAACACTACTTCAATTAATTATGACTGAAAGCATTTTTTGTAATTCAAAATATATTTTTGCATAATATTGATAGTGTTTGTTACGACGACAGGTTATTTAGCCTAACCTTGACAAAATATTTTCAGAAAAGTTTTGAAACACAAATCATTCATGTACTACATAATAATTATACTAACTTAAGCTAAACATCACCAGGTTTGTACATAAAGTTTAATTTCTTTAGTTTTAAATTGGGGAAGTTTAGCAAGCTCTTAAGTCACCCTGCAAGAACTTATATAGCATAATATAATACTACCATATGTTTATTGTAATGTAGTTTGGCACATCATGAAAATATTGAGTTTTATCTGCAATACTTGTAAACAAAACAATTGGATTCCAAAGTCTTATTGCAGTATCAGTGAAGAGCTGGTTTTTAGATATATCATTTTCAGTAGTATTCCATCTCTTCCAAATATTGTTTCTCATAGCAACCTGAGAAAGTTTTGGCCGTAGAATATTCTCAACAGTAAAAAATTAATGAAAAAATTTCTAAGTTATATAAACTATTTTTAAAAAAAAACTGACCTTGAAATCAATCTTAATTAAGTAATTATGAAAACTCAAAAAACTCAAATCAGAATCAAGCAGAAATGATTTTAGTAATGAAAATTGAAATTAATAACCATTTCGCATTGAAAGAGTTGACTGTGCTCAACGATATTTGTAATTAATTCAATTTAAGAGTGGAAAACTGCATTAAAAGGAAACCAAAACCTAAGCTCAGAAAACTTCAAATATCTTAAAAACTAATAAGTTATCAGATCTTGAATTAGGTGGTAAGCTTCCCAATTATATGGGCTACAAGAAAATTCAAAAGAAATTTTATAATTATACTCTCCCTCATGGAAAATTCATCAATGATTCATTCACTCTACTTGGGAAACAAGTGTATCACACAACTGCTGAAACAGCGCCATCTACATCCAAACAGAAGATCTGACACCCCTTTTAAGGCTGCCTTCGGTTAAAGTACGAGAGCTTGAACTAAAGGCGAAGCACATTTTCAGACAGAAAAAAAGCCTCCATTACAATGGAAATTTGCAATATTATAACTGTGTTAACAATATAGTGTTTTTAAAACTGCCAAAATATTCCATGAATACTTTCTTCTTTGTTATAATACGTGAAGGCATAGCCCATTTAACATTACAATATAGGAGAAAAAGCGCGAAACACATTTTATACCAGAAAAAATGAATTAACTCGGTTGAAAAAGGGAAGTATTATAAAAAAAGCTGCTCTCTAAAGGATAGTGAAGCCAGAATATCATATTAATGTTTCATTTCTTTTATATCTGAAAAAATGTTCCAAATTCTGTTCCTATTCTTTAACATTAACTGAAGACATCCTTAATGAAACCAAATTTGGTACCATTAACTTATATATAGTTGGAACTTATTTCTGTATAATCCTCAACTTCAAACCCCCATACAGCAACTCATCTTATATTTCCTTCCAGATTGTAACTCTATAATAAGTGTGCCACCACAAGCTCAGTTAACAGCATCCTCATCCAGACCATGGAGTAAACAAGGTACCTGCACACCTGAAGATGCTCATATATATAGTTTTGGCGGTTGGTGTGCAAAAACCAATGACAGTATGTCATTTTCAATTCATTCTACCGACACCTCTTGTAGTTTCATTTAATATTTGCATTTAATTAAACGATTATGAGAAATCAGAATGATACGTGTATAATATTCGTATTTGATTTCTCGTTATTTATGTCTTGAAATAATCGATGCTATATTTTATTTTTAAAACAGTGAGACAGTGGCTTCAGATAGATCTTGGGCCACCAACAAGGGTGACTGGTGTGGTTACAAAAGGAAGAGGTGACAGTCGAAGGAAACAGTGGGTTACTTCCTTCGCCTTGTCGTATTCCAATAACACTAATCACTGGCACTATTACAAAGATGACAACCTTGTTAGTCCCAAGGTATAGAGAATCCATAAACTTACTTTAATAAACCAGCAGTAATAATTTAGTTTCAGGCTGTGTTACCCATCCTAACTTTTCAATTAATCCGCGATCCATCAGCATTTAACGATCATGTTGTAAAGACTGATTACGTTTGGAACCGTGATTTTGCTAAAGAGTATGTGACGGGGCTTTATCGCGCCTTCTCAATAAACCTCTTGGGGAATCTTTGGGGCCAGATGGCATTATTTCAATCCAATCCTCTCAAGAAGAAACCGCGATATGCAGATTAGTGAATAGATATATAAGGGAGCTTTAGCATTCGCGAGTTAGTTGGGTAGAAGTCGGATAGTAATAGAATGGAAGAATAATAGAAGAATAGAATACAAAAAGAGACAGAAAGCCGAGGTGCTGATCGCCGTGAGATATTGGTAAAAGATTAATTATAGAAGAGTAATTATAGAACGGACTTTAGCTTATTAAGGAGTCTACAGTAGATAAAAATTCTGAGGTTAATTTCTCATAAAGATATAGTGAGTAGGATTTCAGGCGCTATTTACTTAGAATTGATAATTACGTAGTATCACTCCTGATCATATCCCTGTAGTAAGACTTGTGTTGCGTTGATCAATATATATTTAGACAATAATAAATTAGATTTATTATGGAGAATTTGAGTGATTAATCACTTATTCCTACAAATCTAAGTCACGTAGATGAAGAGATGATACCCCCGGGCCGCGAGGTATCACAAGTATAAATGAAACATTTTATGAACTTTTAGTGTTTGTTTGAATTAAAATATACATGTGTCAGTTTTAAGAATTTTATTACAAGAAAAAGTTATTTAAATGCAATTTTCTAACAAAAAAAAGGAGAAAGAATGACATTCTCCTTTTATAAAAAATGCTTCTACAATAATAATAATTTGGCTACATATAGTTAGGACTTCTAAACAAAGTTTGAACTAAGATTTTTGAAAAATTCACATTATTTTCAGAGTCATGATCGATTGAAATAATAATCGGTGCTTCTCTTGTTAAAATTTTTACACTCCAATACGTTAAAAAGTGTGAATAAATCTACACCTAAGGTGTATATTTCAGAAATTCTTGTTCGGGCTCTGTACAGAAGTCTTATTTATTTTTCAGCAAATCGGCAATTATTTCAGTTGATAATAACTCTGAAAACAATGTGAATTCTTCAAAATCTTAAATAAAACTCTATAGAAAGCTATACATAGACAAAATATTACTATTATAGAAGCATTTTACATAAAAGGAAAATATTTCGAAAACAAACCATCCTTTCTTCGTTTTTTGACAAAAAAGTTACATTAAGTAATTTTTTCTTGTAATAATATTCTCAAAATAATTTTATACGTATATTCTAATTAAAGTGATATTAAATGTCAAAAATATTTTTCATTTATATGCTTTTGCAAAATCACGGTTCAGATACCTTAAGCAAGTGAAATCCCAACTGAACTATGCTTAAGCCTAGTCAATGAAAAAGATTGCTCTGAATTTTGATATATTTTTAGTAAAATATACTCTTTCACACAATGAAAGAATTCGTATTCTCTATAAATAAGTATATTAATTTAATTTTTGAAAAAAAATGCAATGGTACGTTATTTTTTTAAATAGAATTTAAAATATTCTTCATTAATTTATTTTATTTGTAAAACTTACATAGATTTATTTTATAAACGGGCTGTTAATCTATATTAGCGATTAAATATTTCCATTTAAACAATTGGGAATTATTCTGAATTAAAAGTGTATTCTAATATGATTTTAAAAAAAAAATTGTTTTTAGGAATTCGGTGGTAACATGGACAAGAATACGGAGCGGCGCCATTATTTTAATCAGCCATTTACTGCTCGATATGTTCGAGTCCATCCTATGACATGGCGTGGAAGAGTGAGTATGAGACTTGGTCTCATTGGATGTCAGCTCAAGGGTAAGATTATAGTTGTATAAATGCGCATGTTGGACTTTTTTGTCCCTTTTTAAACAAGTACTCTACTCGTATTAAAATTTATATCAGTAGAAATTCTTTGTCGAATGTTGATGATGCCAATTATGTGTCTCTTGATTTATTTAAATAAGGTGTTGGGACTATACATGTACGTAATGCGTAAATAAGTAAAATTGATCAAATAATAAATAAAATAAAATAAATAAATGGAAAATAATTAGTCAGAATTGGCTCTCTTTAGATGGAGTATATGGTTACATTCATTAACACATTAACCCAATTAAATTACTAATCATCCAGAGTGAATCTGCTAAATATGCAGCTTTTAAGTATGTTTTCGCCTTAAGAGTTATAACGAATGGTTTTTTGAAGTGAAAAAAAAAATACACGTTCAAGTTTACTACAATACTTTATAAACCTTTTTTACAAAAGGAAGTCCCAACACCAAATTTTATTCAACATGCAATTTATTCTGTTAACAATACAGTAACACACGAAGCAGATCACCCAAACTACAAACTGCAAGATAAAATTCAAAAAGTACCATTCTTTTTCACAAATTCTATATTATTTCAGTTATTTCCTTGTGAAACACAAAACGTATCATGTAAAAATTCCACCCGTTTGCAGAGATGCTAATTTCCGGTTAAACTGACGTCATGCATGACGGTGATGATCGAAATCATTGGCCAATAAATTGTGTAGATACCCAGCATATATAAATGTACGGTATTTAAGATAGTGCAGAATTCATAAAAACTTCTGAGACCGTACAACACAAAAAATGATGAACATGCGAAACATTGTTTGATCGCCAAAGACAATACTGTAGCTACAGCATGCGCCAAGTTATGAGAAGGATGCAATTGATGACAGAACATCTCGTCGATGGTTTTGAAAATTCCAAAGGAGGGAGAAATTATCAAGATTAGACAAGATGTGTATGTCCTTACTCGCAAGAAAAGAAACAGTTGATAAAGCCATAAAAAATTGCCTGAATTCAATCTAGCCAGAATAAGTCGAAGCCTCCATCGTTCACAGGACAACAGTCGAAAAGTGGGTCAAAATATTGAGTTTCATCATTAGGGTCATGGATTCCACGTGAACTTGAGCAGATCAAAGGTACCAATGAGTCGCTTACCTGTAATTTCTTGTTTTCCCAGTACAAGAATGAGTCATTCTTGAAACAGGTTTTTATGAATCAACATCGAATCACAGAACTTTGTACCCAGAAATTTTTATTGAATGTGTGGTTGGAAGCTCAGCGAATAATTTACTATGAGGTCTTGTCATTCAACTAAACTATTAATGCCGCCTTCTTTCGTCTTCAATTAGACTGTGATCTATACGGCTGTGAAAAGACCCAGAACCATCAATCAGCATGGTGTTGTCTTGGGGGGGTCATAATTCAGGTGTTGTCTTGTCATAATTCAGGGCACCACATGTGGCTGTCAATTTATAAAATAGTTTGGTTAAAAAAAATAATGAAGCTTAGTTGTGTGTGGGAGGTTTTATGCTGTTTCAACAAAAATATGTTTGATAATCGTGATGATATTAAATTTGTCGTCCAAGATTTTTTCCCTCTAAATTTTGAACTTTGCCAACTTCTACCAGAAAAATATCAAGAAACCATAGATTGTAATGGTGAATATGCACAATCTTAGGTTATATTATGTATTCTTTTCACAACTTCATAGACACAAGAAACAGGCAGAACTTTGGTACTTAATAGTTCATGTAAATGAGTTCTTATGTAAATGTTTTGAATATATGGGTTTTAGGAATCAATTAACGATTATGGAACATATCCATAGCTATTCGTCAAAAGTCAATTTTTATCAGGGCTACCTTTTTTCCAGGACTATCTTTTTTAAATTGTCTATATGCCCTTGTCATATTTAGCATAGTTTGAAGGTCATAATGAAATTCAAGAACAAACATATGGTGGCAAGTACTTCACTTACTCACAATAAAAAAGGGTCAAACTTGGAACATAAATTAATAAAAGAACATTAATGCTGACTTGGAATGCTAACTCATACAGTTTTAAGTGTAATACAAAATCATGCAAAATTATTTCATGAATGAAACTTAAAAAATGTATAAAAGTATCAGTTGTTGGAAATTTAATTTCTGTAAAGAAAGTTGAATTTATTCAGATGACCGTACTTTTATTTCCTGAAAGCTACATGTGGTCTTAAAATCATAAATTTATCTCAAAATCTAGAGATAGAGAAATAGATAGTTATTTGACATTCTAAATATCTAAAAAATACTTTCATTTGAATCGAAATTTTTCATAATTGGCTAAAAATACTGCAATAGTGCAGTATTGATATCATTAGAGTGTAACAGAAAGAAATAAAAAAATTACGGTGCAGCATAAAAAACAGAAGGAAATAATATAATAAATTTGAAATTTGTGTATTTCAACGAATTTTACTTGTTTATATATGTTAATAAATAACTGTCAACTATCATAAATTTTAAAAAAAGGTAGAACATACTTTAAAAAAATTGATCATTAAAATTAATTAAAATTCGTCAAAATATCTTAAGACTTTAAGAAAATTTTTTCGAAACGGGTTTTAAATCAATTAAAAAAAAACTTTGGGGGGAAAAAGAAAGAACAAAAAACGTTCTCTTTTATTACCAGATCCATCATTCACTTGCATTCATTTCAAAAAACGAGACCCTGAATTTAGTTTTGTAACTTTTGCTTTGCAATTCATATTTTTTTTCCTTTGATTTTTTTTAACCATCTTTTGTAAGCCTCTTTTATTATACACTGGTGCGTAAAACTTAAGCAACAATATAAATTTTAAGCAGATAGCCATAAAATTGCAGAAAAGGAGTTACTCGCGACCAGTACAATGAACACGCTATTCAATAGAAAGGCGATGCACATGCAAATGTCAAGAACAAAACGTCATACGTGACGTCAGTGTACGAAAAACGCGGGCAGTCGGCGCCCACACCTCAAGACTACATTAAAAGGAAGAACAGAGGCGCAGTTAAAGATATTCGCTGCTAGTGTAAGTGAGTTCTTTCATGAAATATGGCTAAAAGAAATCACCTGGGTGACTACACACGTAGAAGAATTATCAGAAAGCTGGAGGAGGGGTGTAGTTTGTTCAGTGTAACTAAAGTTTAAACTCAGTGACTTTTCCCGGGAATTTGGAAGTTTTCCAGACCAAAGTACGACTGTTAGAAAGGTTGGTGGTGGCCCCCTTTGGGGAAAAAACAACTGCAGGGATGATTGATATATTTTCCAGCAGGTAAAAAGACCCTGATACCAGTCAGAAAACCCTATTGCTCAGAAACTGTATCAGCAACAGGGCACGGTTGTGGTTTACTGTGGCCAAAACGCCTTCACAAAAGGGGGTCTATTCACCCCTTCAAAAACTGCTTCCCCGTGTAAGGGGGCCCTCGGGGGCCCGTTTAGGTGGGGAAAGGGAAAAGAAAAATTTAAAAACCATCAATGGAGTTGTATCCTCTTTACGGAAAAGGTTTTATCCCAGTAACATCACGGAAAGAGACCGTTACCGTTGTCCTGGAGTTGCCGTCTGGGGAAGCATTATGCTGAACTGGAGAACTGAGCTGCACGGTTTCGACAGAGGTTCTGTTACCGGAGATCGCTACTGTGCATCTGTTCCGAGGTGCTGTCAGGCCAGACTTCTTTTTTTTTTATGAATGACAATGTTCTACCACACTGGACTGCTGATATTCAGTAGCGACTGGAAAGTGAAGCCTTCACTCGAATGGACTGGCCAGCTATCTCTCTTATTTAAGTCCTATAGAACATGTGTAGGATACTTTGGGGAGACGCACTCCGGCACGATTTCTTCCTCCGGGAAACACCAAGCAACTGAAACAGATGCTGACTGAGGACTGGACACTCATACTTCAAGAACTGTTGGACAGTCTGGTGCCGAGTACGAAGAGATGGTTCGAAGCAATCATTGCAATAAGAGTAAGGCATATCCCATACTAAGGAACATTTGTTTGTTGTTCTTCCTCTTGGAAAGACAATTATGTGTAATGATACTGCGAGTTCAATAAAGCTTTTTTTTTGTTTGATTCCATGCCATATGACTTATATTAATTTTTGCGAAATGCTTTCGTCATTGTTTAAATACAAAATGCAGTCTCTTATTTCTGAATTTCATGTCTCTCATGATTTTTCGTTGAGTTATGGCAGAAAAAAAAACGCCTTTTGCTTAAGCTTTGCACACCAAATGTACTTTTGACACCTTTTAAATTTTTATAAAACTGTAGTACATCTCAAGCTGAGATAAATATAAAAAGTCTACATTGTTTTCTGTGGAAACACGTGTTTTCAATTCTATGTGAAGTTTTACAAGAGCCCTGGAAATTTAGCGATGTTTTAAATATCTAGCGAACATGGTCAACCATAACTTTCTATTTTTCTTTCTTTTAATTATAGTGTACTTTTTAAGCCAATAGTATTACTTAGAAAATGCATAAAAACTAAGAAAATTTGAGAGGCACATGATTACAAAAATAATTAGGTACACAAATAACATTTTTTTAGGTTTACATTTTAACAAATTAATTCATTTTTACAGCTTTTTGTGTAATAAATTTTCACCTTTCTTTTTATTGCTATATACTTTTTTTTTAATGTTTAATAACATTACTTAAAATGTAAAAAAAAGACATTATAATGATAATTGTAATTTTATACATAATAAAATGAAAGAAAGTTAAACTTACATATTTAGTGTCATTACTAAAACAGGCATGGATTTACATTTTTGGAAACAAAAATTAAAATTTATTTTTTTAAATCATGTTTCATTGTAGTTTTCATATGTGGAGCTTTCTTCTCGCTTTAAATTATGTAGAAATATTTCACAAAAAGAGTTAACGGGCCTTTTGTCTCAGTGGAGCACCCCCCTCCCCTTCAATGAATCAGTTTAGCAGAATATAATGCCTTTCTATGTTCACTATTAATTTAAAAAATTTCAGAACTTTCTGAAGAACATAGAACAATGAATACATGATCGAACATGACACCAGATAGGCATAAAAAATTCACTCAAAAATAAACTTCTAAGAAATCAGATGAATGCAATTAAAATGGGAAGTACTGGAAAATTAAATTAATGATAAGCTATTTACTTACTTACTTACTCGGGAGAATTGAGCTCATTCAAAGGTTTCGAACTGCATACGACCCTCCGAGAAGTTATTTTATTTGCAAACTAAACGAGAAACATAACAAAAGATCCCGAATGAGAGACCCTCCCCCGAAATTCTTGAGAACCGGGGAAGAATACAGCAAAAGCACTTTACAATGAGGTCAATTCATGTGACGTCACGATCACGTGATGAGGATAGCCTGTGAATATGTTTTGGTTTGTTTCCCGCTTAACTTTAACCTAACACTTTTGTGTACTATGTTGCTCTTGCTCTTTTACATTATACCCACTAAAATTTCGATTTTACTATATATGGTTACTCGATTACAGTAAAAGATAAGATGATTGTATAGGAAAAAAATCTTTTTTTTAATATCCCGGTAAAAAAATTCGAGTGTTTAGTAAACATGGATAAGATGAAGCGTAAGGATTTTAAACCATCTCCTCACTTATTATGCTCTGACCACTTTGAATAAGCTTGTTACACACAAGAAGTAAGCATATCAAGCATATGAAATTTATACACTGATGCAAAACGTGGGGAAATGTTTGTATCCTCGTCACGTGATTCCGACTTGGCGCCTCATAGTCGTGAATCAACCTCATTACAATGCAAAAAAAAACACACACAAACACACTCGGATGCTATCTTCTAAGAAGGAAATACTCTGAAAAAGACATAGCGCACGGGAAAACCACTTCCAAAAGGAATTGCGGAAATGGGGAGAGGAGGAATATTAGATAGGGGTCGAAGAAGGTCCAAACATTTTTTTTCTATTATATTGTTGGGAAGATTCGCTGGGCAACAGATGCGAGACCCTCACAAAGAGAGGGTGGGTGGCTGGTTAAGAAATCGGGACAAAAGGGGAAAGAGGTGCCCATTGATGAGTTATTTGTAAAAAGGAAAGCAATTTGAAAAAATATTTTTGAAATTATAAATTTCTGAGCTTAAAAATTAATTTTTCTGTTTTAGGTGAATGTGGCCAAGGTTTCTTCCGCGTACACACAGACTCTGAATGTGGTAAGAAACCTCAACATTTCTTATAAATCATAATAAATTATTTAAGATCTGTAATGTACGAAAGAAATTTTATCAGTTGGAACAAGTTGTTGAAAAAATATCCGTTGACATCCATTTGTACTTTTGTAATAAATTTGCAATACTAATTTTTAAAAATTATTGTTGAATTTGAAGCTTTTGAATAGATTTTTAGTAAATATGTCAAGTATTATTCTCGATCAGGTCCAAGAAAGGAAAAAGAACACTAAATTTTCCTTTACTTCTAAATCGCTTTCTTGTAATTTGCGTATTTTAGAAATAAAATGTGTTCAAATAATTTTTTTACGGCAACGGTAAAAACAACATTTTTATTGTGTGTGGAACTCATTAATCATTTCTATTCATGGAAAAAACTCATTTAGCATAAGTTCAAGGATCTGGAATATGGATTAGGAAATATATTATGAATACATCAAATATATCACAGTAATATTAAGAATCATTTTAACACATCGAATTTTTTCATGAATCTGTTTAACTTAATAAAAATACTTCCAATATTTTATTATTTACTAGTGGAAAATTTGGCTTACAAGAAGGACACATGGGTGAACGACAAACGACATTCCTGGGTGGGATGGAAAGACGGACATTCATCCTATGCCGTGGATGGTGACGAAGACACTCATCTGCGACGTTGCGCCATCTTGGACAATTATTATCGTCGACTTCCCGTATGGATGGTGGATTTGGGACAGAGAAAAACTGTGCGAGGCGTCGTCATCACAACATGGCAGGGTAGAGGTGAAGGTAGTTGTACCTCAGCATCCTGCCACTATTTTGCTTGTAATGAAGTTGGAATGCGAAACATTGGCTCGCAATCCAGTTTCAGTGCAATAGCTATTTTTCACTTTTCACCGCGCCTAGAAGCTTTCGCTAATTTAAAAACACTGATGATATTGTTTAGTAACATAGCACAAAATAGCATTTGGTTGCTGCAAGTGTTGAAATTTATAGACATTAAAATACCCATTTCGATGTCATTAAGGACACATGCATTTTTAAAATGGAAATTTTGATTTTGGTAGGAATTCTTTGATTTTTTTTTTCCCGTCCAAAAAGAAATTTTCTGATCTGATTAGTATAATATTTACTATAATGTTCACTTTCTTTAAAACATGAATCTTTTTGTACTTTTATTTATTTCTTCGAATCTCATCTATTTTTAACAGATTTCTATACCTATTTAGCAAAAAATGTGGATAAAAAAAGACTAATTATATTATTACTATTCAAGAGTTGAGAAAAAAAGATTCGACACAAATGAATTTGAGCAAACCAATTATAGATAATTCAATAGCTGTAGAATATTCCCGTTTGTATTACATAGATATTGATTGTGGCTAGTGAGGCAATATCTGTAATTAATAAAACATGTCTTAAATTGAAGATAATAGAAAAAAATATTTTTTTAATGAAATTTTCAAAAATATTCTGTTTTAATTTCTTGTTGAAAGTACTACATCTAACATTGACTAAATACCGTTGTAACTAAATTTATTCAACCGATATTCATTATAGTATTGAGATCTAAAGTCCTCTTGACTTTGTATACTGTATGTAGCACACTTCACTACGTGTTTAACATAAGATATACATAAATAAAAAACTTATTTGAACTTTACTTGTTAAACAAGTATGAAATTCACTTTGAGAAAACATATTTGAGAGGTTTTTGTGTTCAATCCCTACTATTAGTTCACTTTCACCCAAAATATATTTATTTATATATATATATCTCGTTCAAATTTTATTTTTTAATTTTAAATTTATTCTGCGTTATTTCTGACGAAGTTAGAGCTAGCACCAACAGATTTACTATAACGAATTTCTTATTGGCTCCAAATAAATTTTTTAAAACTTGTAGTGAAGGGCACTTGATGTTGATGCAGGTTTTTCAAAAATTAATTCGCCAACTAAATTTAATAATTAAATAAAATAAAAATTTTCTTTGTTGACCTAAGTGGGAATTAATTTTAGAATTTTTTTTTTATTACTTGATGCAAAACAATGCGTTTTAACCTTTTGTAAAAGTTATTCAATAATTTTCAATGCATCCTGTTAAGAGTTTCTCCCTATTTCAAAACAAAGGCTGGAAGAACCTTAAATTAGAGTTTTAAGTAACTATTTTGTCATATGCTCATTTATGGAAAACTTTTATATCAGTAGTATTTTCGAACAGACACATTGACAAGTATCCCAAACATTTTTAAACCTAATAGTTACAGAGCAACGAAAGAAAAGTGGCACTTGATAATATTAATATAAGAAAGCTCCAAAATCTTTAAGACATAGACATCTTATCCATACAACAAGCGTTCTCTACTCCCTACTCCCATGCTGCAGAACAATCTCACAATGAGATACAAAACTTCTTCCCGACAGAGCAACTATAACAGAACTGGCAGTAAAAATTCACATCTTGGTAAGATATCTCACAAACTACAGCACGACGCAGCCTATGAAGACGTGATGTTCGATAATGTTCTTGATTGGTTTGTGTGTACTTCTCTAGTTTCATGCATGCTCATCATGTTCTTCTAAAGCAGGGGTGTCCAACACGCGGCCCACCAGTACTAAGTTGCGACCCACCGACTCTTTAAAAAAGTTTTAAATATCAGATTTTTAAAGTTTTTTATTTTGAAATTTATTTGAGAGGAAATTTATACATATATATATCCTTATGTCATGTATATCATGTGTCCTTCATTGTGTGATTTCCCTACTGTATGTTTTTTTTCGAATGTGATTGTTGGATGTTTATCTCTTGTTTGTAGAGAGAATAAGGCTATATATATATATATATATATATACACAATGCCTGTTACCTGTTCTTATTTTAAAATAAATCCTTTTTGATAATAGAAATGTCCTTTAGATTTAAAATAGATTTATATTTTATCCAACAGTTACATTTAATTTTTTACTGTAGTAAATTACTTTTTTAATAAATTCGAATTGCATTATGCATATCCTTTGCTATGGATGGTACATAATTCTCTGTGTGTGCGACTTTCGTTTCTCCTCCTCCTTTTCGGTTTGGAGTGCCCAAAAAGCAAGAGGCAGTCACAGATGTTTTTTAAAGTTTAAAAAAAATATTCAGGACGGTTAAGATAAAGAACAACGTATATATACTTAATCGTTTGCACAAATGTGACACCACTATCAAATTTCACCAATGAGTAACGAAAGATCAATTCAATAGGAACACACCGTAATTTTCAAGAAAATGGATACTGTAATATTTTAAACATTATTTGATCATTGCATTATTATATTATATAAACATTATTATATTATGTATATCTGGGTATACATGAAAAATAATGAATACAATAATAATAATTCATTCTGTTTTAAATTTTCACTCCAATAAATGTTTTTTTGTTTCCAAATCTGATATGAAGGTACATATTTTTATGTGCGGCCTGCGAGATTATAAGGTTTTTCAGAAGTGGCCCGCATGTTCATTTGGGTTGGACACCCCTGTTCTGAAGCAAATGCCAAGCTTGGCAAATAGAAATGTTTTTGAAAAATACAGGAAAGCCTAGGAGTAATATTTTTCGAGAAAATTCTATAAGCCATAGCCAGCCAAAATAGAGACGACGCAGAGAAGTAACAGTAATCAGTCTTATCTTGAGAACGAACTGTGCGGCTCATTGTCATAATGCGGTATTGTAACTACGGATTTGTATTGCTGTATGAAATTTGAATTCATGCTATTGTGTATTTTGCGTGTATTACTATTGATATTCCGTGTGGTGATTCTTGTTAATTAGCACTGCTGTAATAACTGGATATTTCCAGAATAAACTACGCTTTACACCGAAAGAACATGCCAGTTGATTGTATGAATCTTTCCCAAATTTGAATGCGTAAATAATAATAATAATGAGCACTTAATACATTTCAGAGTTTAGATATCTTCTCATTGCATAAATAAGATTATAGTGCAAAAGAAATTATTTTTGCAAAGCTTTAAATAAACGTTAAAGATAAATATTTGATAATTTCAATACTAACGTGTCTATTTTCTTTTATAAAAAGTGTAACATCACACACACACATTGTAAAAAACTGTACTAAAAACTTTAAATTATCTATTCGTTGTGTATTTGGCTTATTTTAAAAATAAAATTATATTAAGAGAACATCGAAATCATTATAGAGTTAATTAAGAGAGCGAGTTAACGCACACACAGCAAAATCTGAATTAAAAATAAATTTTGAAATGTGTCGAGAATAAAACTAAGCAAATTTCTTTATTTTGAGTTGTGTATGTGTATCTTTTCATCAAGAAAAAATACATAACTTAAACTGTTATCTGTAGAGCAAAAACATTTTTATGAAAAAAAAATTTAAGAATAAAGTTGTTTTTACAGTACCCTGTGTGGATGACATGATGGCTTCAAAGGGTAGTTCAGTTTCAGGCTCTCAAATTAAAATTTATGACAGATATAGAAGACAATGTCACATTTTGACAGTGACAACAATGAACTAATTTCATGACGGTCACATGCAATCACGTGTTTAGCATTGAATTCAAAATCGATACTACTTGTTGTTCTACTTGTAATATTTAGATAAAATTTCAAATTTGAAAACTGGGGAAAGGTGTTCATACATATATTAAAATTCTTCAAGAAGTATCTCAAAATTTAAAAAAAAAATTCTTACATTATACGTGAATTTTTTAATCTAGTACATTTTGTTTACCTATGAGTTTTATTATAGACAAGCATATATTTTTTAAAAGAAGTTTCCTGTAGAACAGTGAAGCGTATGAATTGGCTCAATTCATGACGATCACATGATAAAGACAAACACATGTTCTCCATTGAATTCAGAATAGACATCACACTAATAGTACTTGTTGTTCTATTTATACAACTTAGATAAAATTTCATAATTGAGCAACTATGCTCAAATGTTATGAGAAAAAAGAAAAAAAAACTTCTGCAAAAGATTTTAAAATCGAAGAAAAATTTATGCTCATACTTTTAAATTAAATGCATTTTGTCTACTTTTGTGCTTTATTGTTGTTGAAAAACTTGTACTTTTTAAGAAAAAGTTTCTGAAAAGATCAAAAGTTGGCAACAACGAAGCACATTAACTGATTAGCTGGAAACACATGTGTAACTGTGACGTCGCATGAGTTTTTAAACCGATTGGCTAAAAACGCTTGGTTATCATTATCATGTGAAGTCATAGTCACATGAATTGAGCACAATGGTTGGCTGGAAAGATGTGATTGCATTTACCATGTAACTAATGACATCCTTTGAATTTATGAACTGATTTGACTATACTCCGCTTCACCTTAAATTGGCAGCGCTGGGAAGGGTACGATGACCAAATCACACACACACAGCCTCTACAGGGTTACTCTAGGAGAAAAGTGAGATTATAACAAATAAAATTATCCACATTTGGCGAGTAAAAAAATGCTCTTGAAAAATTTGTTCATTAAAATTGTATGAGATGCTTTTTTTTTTATGATAGTATAAGCCCTTTTTTTAATCGAGATATTTAAGGGCTTGCGTTTCAATATGTTTAAAAATATTGATTAATTAACTAGCAAGTCGCAAAGCGAATGGCGTTGATTTGGCGCGAATGCTTTGGAAGAATGTAATCATGAAAACCGGTTTTTTCAGCCAAATGTTGTTGTTTTCAGCCAAAAGTCAAGTTGTTGTTTTCTACTGTATTCGTTCACAGGTATTAAAAGAATATAAATGCTTTTAATATGTGATTAACTTAAAATATATCTTTAAACCCACAATTTCTATAATACATGATACGTTTTAACAATTTTCTGCGCATTTGTTTTGATTTAAATTCCAAAACAAGTTGGAACTTCTTTTTCCTTTTCCAACGCTGCAAACTTGAGATGGAACAGAGTATAGAGACACGTGATTGCAGTTATGTGATTAAAAAGTCACATGAATTTAGCCCATTGGCTAATTCTCGTACATTTATCTTTCTATATGTAATATTTTTTCTTTCTATTTCAGATCGCACAAATGTTTACAAGGAATACATCTACAACTTGGAAAAGCTTACAGTTTTCATTGAAAACAAAGCAAGACTGGAAACTAGCACCAGTGGCACAAAATGTGCATCCATTTCTAGGCTCAACAATGCTCTGTTTAGAAAAACACTGCATTTCGAATGTCCTGATCATCTTATCGGGAGATATGTGTACGTCAAAGCATATGGAGTGCCAAGATGGAACAGACTGTACTCAGCTATACTTTGTGAAGTAAGAGTGTATTGAACAATTTTAAAATTCAGTCTGGCGAAAATTGTTCCAATTTCGTTTCATCATGATTCATAAAGACTTAGCTAAATTGTGGCTAGTAGATTTTTATCATAAAAGAAATTGAAAGTAAACTTCTAATAATGGTTTGATTATAATTAGAGTGTAAGTGGTAAAGGAATCTTTATGTAAAAATCTTTTATGAGATTTAAAATTAGAATAAAATCGATACACACTCTTAATTTTTGTGTAATAATTAAAATGTTATGAATTAATAAATTAAGAAGCATTTTCAATGTTTTTTGTGTAATCCAGTGAAGCTTCCTTTTTTTAAAAAATAGATTTTCAGGTTATACAAAAAATTAACTTGTATAATACAAATTGTGTGCTTGCACATTAATGCCGCAATCAGAAGCCATATGTGGGCTATTGGTGACAGACCTCATAATTTTGAACCTAGGTTAAGTAACGAGCACGATATCTGAGCTGGCACCAGACTATCTAAAGCAGACATCGGAAACCTTGCAGCTGTGGTTTGTCAAACCAATCTACCAATAAGATTCAGGGTGCCACAAAGAAGGAAATGCAGTCGAACCTCTCTGTATAACGAATCTCTATATTGCGAACTTTTTCCTGGAACCTTGAACATTTCATGATTTTCTTCGTAAAACAACCTCTCTATAGCGAAGTGCATTTTCTATATAACGAACTTTTTCTTTTGTGATTCAATTTTAGTTCTCCCTTTTTCTTAAAGTATTTCTGAAAAAATTTCAAGTTATTCTCTCTTTAACACATTTTATAGAGGTCATTAATCTTGAAGTGATTTTATTAGTTCCTAACTCGCCGAGAGCAATCGAGTTCTGGACGTTTCATCCAAGAAGTGCAACCTTTAATCCCCATTGCCCGGTTCACTAGAAACATCTTCGATATCCTATTTCACCCCCAGTGGAGTTGTCCCCTGTCCCCATGTTCTAATTATAAAATAATGTATGTTTAATATTACTTGTATGCTTTAAATTGTAAATAGTCTAAAAAATTCATGAATTTTAGTATAAAATTTTCTTAATATTGAAAATACAGTGAACTCTTCGATATTCTTTTTTCTTGTTTTCCTTTCAGTTTTTCTTTTTTTTAACGGGTAAGATATATAAAATAAACATATATTGATTTTAAAAAAAGGTGTGAATAATTACTTTTTTTAATACATAGTGTTTATGAATTAAAAATTTGTTTTATGTGGTTTATAAAGTATGTTAAAAGATGAACCTGTATCTGACGAATTTTCCATATAACGAACTTTTTTCAGGGATTTAGCGACTTCGTTCTATAGAGGTCCGACTGTATTTGAAACAATTCTGTTCTCGAGGCAATGCATGCGGAATTACGGGTTAGAGGTCAAGAATACCGATTTGATTATATATCAATTATACATTGTTTAAAAATATTTATTAACATAAAAATAAACATAAATATAACTTTTCCTTCAACATAAGCAAAAAAAAAAAAATCTGCATTTCAAATTATCAGTTTTACTCAAAAAAATTGACTAATTCGTATAGAGGTGCCGAAAGTATTGGTATTAAGAATGTGTTGTACTAAAAATTGTACCACGTGATAAATTTGGCACGCGGGTCATAGTTTACAGATCCCTGGCCTAAACCTCCAAACAATGCCAATATTAAGGCTTATATTCTGGAAAGATTTAATGTGTATCAGTCCATTCCCACATGTTGGGTTTTAGTGGCTGGTTATTATATGATTAGTGATATTTTCCTTTAAAAATACTGTAAAATAATCAATACAAAATACAAGCGATTGTATAAAGTCACATAGTTCAAAACCTTACAATTTTTATCAACTAAAAATATTTTTAAAACGTTTTCTGAAATTATATTGGGTATTGCCGAATTCGACCGACAAATTCAAAGGATTGATAGTAAATAGCATGGGGGCGACAAATCACGTTTAGTCGGAATAATTTACATAAACAGTTCTGAATGGTTTGATATCGCGTAATATGAAAAGGAACAATACAGTGGTGGCCAAAATTGTGGACACTTTTTTAAATTATGTTTTTTAAGTATATATGCTTATAGAAAATTTTACGTCGCACAAAATGCTAAGTATTTTACATAATTTTAAAGAGAATTTAATGCTAAATTTAATACAAAAACAAAAATTTAAGTAGTTACAACGGACAAAAAGTTATGCTGCAATAACTGTCGATATACATAAGATACTGATGATAGCAGTGAGTTATCGGAGATTAGTGAAGTTGCATTTATTCTTTATTGCAGATTCATATCGATGTTTCATTGAGCTGAAAATAGTTTTAAGCTCTTCCTTCGTTATTGCATGATGCCAGAAAACAATTATATCCTCAATTAATTCTTTTTTTATTTCATTGGTACCTCATTCGGACAAGAGTCATCAAACGGTGCCGCAAGATTTCGACGGGATTGAAGTCAGGACTGTTTCCTGGCCAGAATAACAATGATATTTAGTCAAAAAGCAATGAGTCAAATAAAAGAGTAGATTAAACACATGTGTGACGAGAAAGTGGTATGTCCTTTGTTAAAATTACATAACAGGTGGGTAGTTCACTGACTACATCTGGAGACTGAAAGTTTTAATTAAGATGTCAGGAGACAAATTTAATAAAAAAAGCAGGAAAAGGCCGAAAAAGGTGCACCATATTTGCTGATGACAGAAGAACAAAAATACTATGTTTCAGAGGTAAAAGAATTTCATGGACATCCATCAGAAGTGATCCGAGCAATGCTGGTGTTTCTGACAATTCAAAAGCATTTAGGAGTAGATTAACAGATGCAAGACTAAAAGGTAGAATTCCACGAAAAAAGTCGTATCTGAATTTACAGCAGCACTAAAACGGACTACAGTGGGCAATAGAACACATAAATTGGACAAATGATTATTGATCACAAGTTACATAGAGGAATGAAACTAAAATATCGTTATTCGGTAGTGATAGGCTAAAATATGTAATATATGTAATATGTAAAATATGCAACTGTGAAGTACCCACATAGTTTTATTATTTAGTCATGCATATCTGTAGATGGTATCGGATCGCTTTCATATCATCAATGGGGCACTGAAGGCCATAAAATACATTAACACCATTCTGGAAACCAAGCTTCTGCCTTCCATCAGGGATCTATTTCCCAACAATGCTTCATTTATTTTTCAGCAAGATTCTGCTGCTGGCCACACATTAAAGTAATTGAAAGACTGGTACCATTCTAAGATCATTGGGTTGTTGTCCTGACCAGGAAACAGCCCTGACCTCGATCCTATCGAAAACTTGTGGCACCGTTTGATAACTCTTGTCCGAATGAGGTACCCATGAAATAAAAAAGAATTAATTGAGGATATAATTGTTTCTTAGCATCATGTGATAACGAAGGAAGAGCTTAAAACTATTTTCAGCTCAATGAAACATCAATGTCAAGCTGTAATAAAGAATAAATTCAATCTCATTAAGCTATGATAACTTACTGCTATCATCAGTATATTATGTATATCGACAGTTATTGCAGCATAACGTTTTATGCGTTGCACATATTTGAATTTTCTTTTTTGTATTGAATTCAGTATTAAATTCTCTTTAAAAAGATATAAAATAATTTGCATTTTGTGCAACGTAAAAGTTTCTACAAGCATACAAACTTAAAACACATAAGTTAAAAAAGTTTCCGCAATTTTGGCCACCACTGTATAAGAGGCAAGACATTTTTGTTAGATGCAAAGCATGTCTACAATACGAATAATGCATCACAACTCGACGTTAGAAATGTAACGACGAGGGATTGTTACAGGAATTGTTCAAAACTGCGGCTGCATAGGTCATGGCACAGCCGACAACGACAGACTAAGGGTTGTCGGATGCGTTCAAACAAATTCGGTGTTGGTGATGTCAGCTGAAGTGACTACGATCCACATGCAGTGGGATTCTCTACTTAAGCCACCAGTATCTCATACACAAGGGATTTCAGGTGGCCCCAGAAGAAGAAATCCATGAGATTGAGGTCCGGGGAGCGTGGAGGCCAAGCAACAGGTCTGCCTCGTTTAATCTACCTCTTTGGATACGTAGCATGCAGTTGATCACGCATCACAGTCGAAAAATGTGCTTGTGCATCATCGTGTAAGAACCACACGTTCTGGTGCGCAATGATCAGTGCTTCGTGCAGTAACTCTCGGAAAAGTGAGAAATTTATATATACATACGTGTAGGTTTTTTCAACCCTACCACGGCATTCCAAATAACCGTATTCGTTTGGCCACTCGCTTCGTTTGGCTCATTGTCCTCTCGACGGCTACTATTATTGTGATCTTCACCGAATGAACGTGGTTTGCGACCCCATGTTCGATGTTGATTTTTCGTTCCCCTGCTACCTACTATCGTCCCTCTAAATATGTCGGTCGAATTTGGCAACACTCTGTGTTTGCAAATAGCTGTTGAAAATTCCAAAATTTAAAATGTTTTCAGAGCCAAGCTTTTACTTAAGTTCACTTAATTCAAAACATCAAAATATAATATGGCTAATATTGTTGCAATTTTCTTTTGAAAAAAGGGGAGGAATAATTTTATTATAACATCCTTTAATAAAACTTCCCACAAAATTCCTAAAGTATAGAGTTTCAGGATTTGAATAAAGTGCATAAATGTGCAAACAAATGACAGAATTTCACAGCATTTAACAATTTTGATATTAAAATTTCAAAATACCAAAAAAAATATCAATAAATATGAACAATATGAGAAACAGCATGATAAAAAAAAAGTATAATATTGAAAATATTTGCATGATTATTAAGAAAAACTAAAAATGTAGTTCTGGCTACGCTTTCTCGATAAAAGAATTTTCTTCACGGGGAAAAAGAGGAAAAGCATAAAAAGACAATAAAATGTATGACGTGATATTTAAAATGCAACACAGCGAACTCATACATGATGATAATTATAAAACGGAGTGAGATTGCATCAAACCATAAGTGAGGCTTATTTTAATTCTGTACAGCATTATAGTATAGAGTAGGTGCGATACAGGCAGCAACACATCGTGGAGAAGTCGATGAGCTTACAAACTGTGGCCAGAATGGACAACCACTCTCAACTATTTCTCAGTTCTTATTTCAAGTGCAGCAGGAGCAGCGTAAGCAAAACGACGATCATTCATATCCCTGATATATTCAACAGTTGAAAGATCAAGGTACACTGATGGTCAGGAAAGATCTTGGTATCTAAAAGATCTTGTGGGTTGATGCAAGTTGTACGCGGTCGGATATTATCCTGCTGGTAAATGACAATGGATACATCATGAAGTGTTACCAGTCAAGGCCTTTTATCAACATGTCATTGGGCCAACATAGTATCGCTAAAACAAACGAGCTATTGTAGGCAATGGTATTCCAAACCCTGCTGATGGACTGCCACGTTACCCACTTGCAGATGAACTGGACATGCCAAAACAACGACTTCAGACTTGTATCCAGGTCGTCTTAAGGCATGGGCCAGAGCCCAAGGCTTCAGCCTCTCTTGATGAGAGCTTCGTCTCGTTCTATACTCAGCCTCAGAAAGATCATGATCCGAATAACTTTAATAGTCAAATATTATCCTCTACATATTCTCTGAAAAACTAGGTCTCTCTGAACTTTATATGATAACTGGCAAGACTGCACTACTATGTGATGATCATCGTCCGTGTCTAGCCCTACCAACATACACAGCCATTGCTCATTTAGTCGAAAGGCTGCAGTCGGTCGAATCTGTTTATGCTTGGGTTTGTGAAATTTTGAGTTACATTTATTTGTTACAGATAATCGTTTGTACGAGCATTTGGCACAATGTGTATACTATATCTATCTACTTTTGAAGTTCACAGGTTGGGCTAACTTTTGCATAGGGGCCTCAAGAAGTCTTAAGATGTCCCTGTTTGTATCCGACGGCTTTCATTGCTGAAATAGAAATATGATTCGTCGGAGAAAGATTATTAACGTTGCACTATAAAGATACATGAGGGCAAAAGGCGACAAATCTAATAATTCTGAACCACGGTTAAGTAACGAGAACGACACTACGATTTTGTGTCATTCCATCTAAAATCTATCTCGTAACCATTACAAAAGGAAGTATCAATGACTCTTTAACAGTCATAAGCCGTTCGAATCCAATCAGCGGATAACAATCTCGGTCGTTTCTTGAAGGGATTGTACATGCTGCAACTCAACGGAAGTGGGAATGTGGAGTTTTCAACTTTTGTCGGCGGATGCATTGGTCTGCATGCGATGTTCAACTTGAACGGGATGCATCTGCTACCATGGTCTGAGGATTAGCATTATTAATCTCAGTTGCATTGCCAACAACATCATGGTCAGTAGTTTTTGCAGCAGCAAAGTCATGTTCGCTAAACACAAGAGGATTATGAGGCTCGATCCCACATTCTTTAAACCCTTTCACGGCATTTCCAACTGTAGCTGCTTTAAGGCATCCGAATACGTTCGGAAACGTGCATTTGCAACAGCGTGTAAATGGATAATATTTATGATATTTAGTGTCCCTTAGATTAGAAAATGTATATAAAATTGTTTTAAGAATAGTATTACAATATAAAATTATTTAAGTACAATATTTTGACAAAAAATGAACATAGAATGACTCATTTTCAAAATATTCTTTTATGAAAAATGCTTCTATTATAATAATATTTTGCCTGTATATAGCTCAGACCACTGTACAGAGGCTAAACTAGAATTTTTCAGTTATATAACTTAGAAGTGGATTTATCCATATTTTACTACAACAGAGGGTAGAAATTTTAAGAAAAAAAAAAACGCCGATATTGATTTCAATTGGTGGTAACTCTGAAAATAATGTGAATTTTTCAAAACTCCTAGTTCAGACTCTCTGGAGAAGTCTTTACTTTATATAAGCACACAAAATATTATTATTATAGAAGCATTTTTTATAAAAGGGAACATTTTGAAAGAAAAAAAAGGTTATTCTAAGTCAATTTTTTGCGGAAATATTGCATTTAAATAATTTTTTTTTGTCAAAATGTCCTAATTCACATGTATTCTAATCTGAGTGACACTAAATATCATGAAAATTATCCATTTATGCGTTTTAAAATCACGGTTCCGAACGTAGTCGGTTACCTTAAAGTAAGCGGCGCTCAAAAGCTCACCAATATTTTTGTCTGTGATAGTTTGTCCTGGATGAGTGACCATAAAGTTCTCACATGCTTGGCTATAGTAGGTTTTTAATGGGCCGAAAAATGACACATCAAGGGTCTGGAAACGATGTGATGTGTGGGGCGGAAACCCAACCATGATGATGTTTTTCTCTCTGCAATATAAGATAGACTGCAAAGTTATGTGAATTGTGTGATTGTCAATAATCAACAGAGCAGGAGATTCTTTGCTTGGTTTCACGTGAAGATAAAAGTGATTCAAAAAAAGAGAAAAAGATGTTCTCATTACTCTAGCCGTTATCACAACAGTGGCCTACAGGTCCTGGTGGGGCTTTTCCAACAAGTTCAGGAAGTATTCGTTTTATCTGGCAAAAATCAGAAAAGGTGGCAGATAAAAGTCAGTAGCGCTAATGCAACAAATTATTGCTACATTCCTTCCTCTCTCTGCTGAAACAATTTTTGAAACTCTTCTAGATCCTATAGGATTGACTACCATGGGCAGCTTATTAGGCACAGTGGACACGGGGCAAGATGACAAGCTCGGACTGCCTGTTTAAAAATATTCGTTTCCATTGCCATGTAGGAAGTCGATTAATTGACATTTATTCGTGATAATAAATAGTATTTAAACTAAGTTACTCATAAACGTTAAAGAAAAATTATATATCTTACACATGTATAAGCTTACACATGCCGAAAAGTTATATCGTGGCAGCGGTAAACACAATCAAAGCTTCACAATTAACACAAAAAGGGCAATTTCAGCTTCTCTATGCTATTTTTCAACGAACGGCCGATAGGAGCCAGTAGTGTTCGGTTGATCCTGCCACCTAGCGGAAAAATTAAGACATTCGTTATCTTGGCCCGGTCTCCCCTATATGTACATTGATAGAATACAGAGGCGCCAAAGCCGTTGAAAATTAGATACCGCATAAAAAAATGAACGCACGAAAATAAAATCGCATAAAAAAGAACCGCATAAAAACTGGTTCTACTGTATATTACTTAATGTAGTTGGGAATACGGGACAGGATAGATTTGTTAAAAAATTTGGTACTTTTCCACTTCGCAGGTGCAAATATCGCCAAGTAAACTTTATTGGCGACAACACAAAGCATACAAATAAAAAAAATGTTAATACATGTTCTAAAATTTTTTACTTTGAAGGCATAAACATTTTAATTAAATTTTTTCTTATGGGTCACGACTTCTTTCAAAAATGTGATGGTAAAAGGTTATCAGAGGGAATATTCCACTTGACGTTCTCTGCGCCAGCAAAAAGGAAAGTATTAAAATTATTTAATCAAAGGGCAAATTATGAAGCTCCTCGAAGAAATGTTAATATATAATAATAGTAATAGATAAATGACTAATTAGTCGTATTTTGACTTATCAATCATTACTATTCAAGATGGGGTATCCGTTGTTGTGATAAGCAGTTTAACATGTATAGCCGGGGTCGGCAGACTTTTACATGGAACGGTCTACTTCTAATTTTTTAAGGTGTTGCGGTCCACCCAATGGCGTATGTATACAAAAAAGCTCAGCAATATTTATGTTCTAACAATAATAAATACAGAATATACACTTATCTACATAATTACAATAAAAAAACTTACTCTTTTAAAAACCACGTTTTAAGCAAAACGCAAGATACAAACATAATAACTAAAGATCTTGGTCTTATTAGATGTATTTATATTATCAAACTCAAAATACATTAAAAAATCATTCATTTATAAATTAGTTCTACTGAGACTATAAAATTCTATGAGAAGACTTATTAAAGATTGAGGCGGAAAGTACGCAGACTCTCTATCTCGGTATATAATTACTAATCTTACACTGGATTCCAAGTGGTCGTCTGTTAAAAGGGAATGATAGGTTGTCTTAATTATATTCATTGTTGAAAATGCATATTTACAAAGGTAGGCAGCTTTTTTTAAATTATGATATTTTACTTCGTCCATTAACCGCGCGCGATTAGATCCTTAACACGTTCGCTGCCGGGTGCAGAGTTGCCAGAAACTTACGCAGCAAAGTAGCACGAAGAGGGGAAAAAGTAGCGAATCGATTTTCACTTGTATATAATTCATAAATATAACTTTTTAATTTTGTAAAACTATTTAAAAAAATACGTTAAAATGCTTTAATTAATTCATTTAAAATACTTTCAAATTCTTCCTGCTAAGTAACGTGATCTGCTGTGTGTCTTTTTTATAAATTTCTGAATTATATTGAAACATTTGTGGCGATGGAAGGAAATCAACGCAGCAAGTCCCTCATTCTTCCAAAGTCATTTTGATTCTGAGGATTGACTCAAACAGTTCAAGGCACATTTGATTCCTTAATTTTGTCTTTTTTGACGTCACTCTGGAAAATGCCCTTTCTACAGTGGCATTTCTTATGGGTAGGCTGTAAAGCTTTAAAGCAAATATAGCTAAATATCTTAAAAATGGATTTCCAACTGCGTATTTATATTAAAAATGTGTCACCAAAATAATTCTCCATTTAAAAGTTCAGATACAGATAGAAAAACATCCTTCAACTGTATGTTGAAAATTTGTCTCCATTGATTCTCCAGAACATATAATTTAGATTGCTCTGCAAATTCTAAAGGCAGATAGAAAAAAAAAAGGACGATTTGAATTTAAAAAAATAGTAGATTCTGTAGAAATTATTTTACTTTTGATTGTCAGTTTATTAAAAAAGACATGCATCAAATACTTCAATAGGCAAATAAATGCTTTTTAAACTCAAGTCAACTTCGTGATTCACATTTAGGGTAAATTCTTCTTAAAAGAGTAATGCAATCTTTCAATGCTTTCAGTAATTTGCAATGATCACTTTGAAAGCATAAATTAATTCACTCAAATTCTGCTAAAATTGGCAGCTGTAATTTAATATTTAATTCTATCCTTGTATTAATTTAAGTAAAGGGATAGTAAGACAAGTAGTTGATTTGAAAGAGGAATCTAGGCAGTCGTGTAAGGGAGAGTATTAGGGCCCCTTGCAAAGTCAGCTTTTGATCTCCAAGCCCTAATACGTGCGTGGCGTCAGTCAGGCTTTGGGCCCCCCGCAATGCGAGGGTGTACGTTACGCCACTGAATCTAGATCAAAACCTTTCAAAAGGGATTTAATCAGATTTTTATCACATAATCTGTCTAGATGACAAGTGCTTACTTTTGTCATTGTATGCAATTTTTTACAAGTCCAGTGCTGCAACGTAAGTCAATTACAAAAATAGATTTTTATTCATTAATTCAATGCAGTACCGTTGATGATAATTATACAATTTACTTAGTTCTATAAGAGAATTTGTCCTTTAACAATTACTTTTCCAGTTTAATATTTATGTAGAAATTCTCTCAGCCTATTTTTTAAGAATATTACTTGTTTCATTTTCATGCTTCTAACGGGATTAGAAAGAGTCCCTATTTCTTTTTTTCTACTACTTGCAGTGGACAGGAATAGCGGGAGAGGGGAGTCCCTCTTAGATAGGCTCCGAATCGTGGTGGTGGCGGTAGGGGGGAAATTACAGAATTTTGTGTCTTTTCGGAGTGGTGAAACATACTGCAACTCCCTGTTTTCTTTGGGTACTAAAGTCACCTTTTTTTTTCTTCGCGATTTTTCCGAAACTTGTTCCAATACTTTTGGTATATGGTTGAAAGTAGCAAAAAGTAGCGGGATCTTCAAGTGAAGTAGCATAAAATTCGCGAAGTAGCGGAAAGCTTTAAAAAGTAGCAAAATTCGCGAAAAATCGCACGATCTGGCAACACTGGCCGGGTGCCTTCTATAGCGGGACGTAATATCAACTCAAGAATCCAATTTCGCGTAAGTGAGAACTGTGGGGCGATGGTTCAGAAGCCAATCTCATGTTATCGCGGGAAGAGTCGATCAATAATTATTTTCCTCTGGGGGAAACTCATTTCTACCGCTGACATCGTGGTGTTCGCATTTTCCCTTTATAGTCGCAGAGAATGTGCTAAGCGTCATCGTGTGCTT
>BMAV01024662.1:64999-97947 GCA_019973955.1 Trichonephila inaurata madagascariensis | reverse complement strand
ATCTACACTTTAGCCCCTCGGGGTTATTACAGTCAGTTTTTCCCAGTTACAAAATACCATTCTGAGAAGGAAACAAAACAATAAGAAAACTTCACTTTACTTAACAAAATTTCATTATTGTTACTGTATGAAAATTACAAAACACTGAAGTTATAACTATTTGGAAAGTAATTTTCCCCGTGTGCAATTTTTGTTTTAGAAATGTAACATTTTTTTGAAAGAGTTAATCCGAACATTGCATGACCAATGAAGCATTCCCTCTTGGAATAACTTCACACCAGAAAACAAAAAGTAATGGCCAAGGAGCAACTACATAAAACAGGATGGTAAATTAAGAACTTCAAACTTGCTCACAAACAATAATATAAAACATGTGTTATTGTCCAAGAAGGATTTACTTATTCAATCCCATTTAGCAGTGGGGTAACAGAGAATATTAGGGCCCCAAACCCAAATACGTACTTTGTGTCAGTTCAGCTTTGGGCCTTACGCCACTGCCATTTAGTGAGCTTTCTACTTGGGAAAATTGAACATCCATTCACCACCCCTACACCAATCTAATAAAATCAATTAATGAATTTTCAATTCTAATTTTCTCAAAGAATCTGGTTATCATTCTTAACGACTGACAATTCTTGAATCTTTGTATATCTTCTCAGCAATTGAGCATTTTAAGCATAAATAACTATAGGACAGAAAATTATTTCTAAAATCATTTAATCTGTTTTAGAATAATTTTGTTATTTATCAAAGCTAATTTTTGTTCTTTGCTCTATTTTGAAATCAAATGAAAATTCAAGAATTTAGTACAATCAAAACTGCGAGAAAATTAAACTGGAGTTTGTCAAAGATGACACATCGGAGCTTTTGTAGAGAAATGTAATGATATACATCAATATCTAATTTGAAAATAGTATATATAATCTTTTATACAATATTTATTATCTTTGTTCTGACATAATAAAATAAATATAAAATGGGAAATCTTCTTTGATGAATAATTTTTGTGTATATAAACTAAAGATAAAAATTATTTAACATTGATTTAAAGCAACACATTTGTAGTATGAAACATATAGAAGAGAAATATTTTGAAGAAATTTCATTATGCCAATAACAAAATCTGATTTGTGTGAAAAAGAAAATTTTTAACGTTGAAAAGTAATTTAGAAGACAACAGAAATGAAGAAACTATCATCACTTGTTTTCATACAGGTTTATATCATTGATTAAAAAGGTTAGAATCAATGTGAGCCATGCACAATAATACAACTCCTTTAAGTACCTTTTGTTTTAAATTTTCTAATTAACTTGATTATGTACCAGAGGGAGTCAAAATAAAATTAAGAATCTTGAGGGCCAAAAATTAGTGTGATTCTATACTTAATGAAAAACAGACCCTACACTCACTTGTATTACCCCCACAAGAACATTACGAAAATAAATGTGGTATCCTCAACCTAATTTATTTTACTTTTAAAGTAAGATTTGAAAAAAATTCTTAATTGTGTTTGAACTTTACACTGATAAAGTTATATTATGCTTAAAATAAAAATTATATTTTTAAAAATAGTTTGAAGTTTTGAATAACAGTTTTCATGATGGCAATAAATTGAGTTGTATGTGATATCCTTTTAAAAAATATAAAAGGAATGTCATTTTTTTTTTATTATATACTTTTATATGTACAAACACATAAGACTACAAAAACTCTTCCCAACATATAACATAAAACTGAGTTAGTTTTAAAACATTTTTTGCAATAAAAAATAATTGAAATTGACTGCAAAAAAGTTAAGTTTATTCTATGCAATATTAAAAAATGAGCATTCAAAATTTCAAGTACAAATGGCAGTTAAATGTTCAATTATGAAGAATGGCAATAAAAAAAGCATAATGCTACAAATTGATAAGAATATACCCAAAATTTATTTCAACTATTTACAAACAGTCAACAATAAAACTGTATGATACAAACTTGCAAGAATGAATTTCCATTTTCCCATGATGAAAATAGAGTGCAAAGAAAACATGCAGATGCAATGGCACCTTTAAAACTGGAATAATGAAAATTGAATACTAAACATGTTCACAAATAATAATGTAATGATTATGTCAAACTACAGTAAAACTACTACATTAAACTGTACTAATAAATGAAGAAGGATGAAACTTATGAAAAAGCCAGTTGTGCAATAAGAATATAAGACAATGTCAACAGCCTTACCTACACCCAAAGTAGAAAATTGTTAACAGTAAAAAATTTAACACTTTTGCAAATTTATTTATATACTTTTTTAACAATTTCTATAAGGATGATACAGAATATTAGCTTCTGTACAAACCACATAAGACAAATTCTAGATCAGTTTCAAGTCTTACCTTGATTTCAACAAATTCATTTTAAAATTTCATACTTTATTCATGATACCTCAAAATCTTTGCAGTATGAATTATTTAAAAAATTATTCAATCTCAGGATAGGAAAAAAGGTTGATATATATTCAGTCACTTTCAAAAATCTCCAGTAATATTTTATTTCTTTTGTATAAAAATTATCTTTCAAACATTTAAATTTAAATTATCTATCCTTGCATTTCTAAAATATTAACACATTTAATATTATTGCATATATTGATATTATTGCAAACATTGCATTGCTGTCTCAGGGAAGACATATTTTGTATTTGTAGTGTGATTCAATTTTTAAAGACAGAAAAACAAATCTTGATTAAACATTAAAACATATAATACAAAATTACGAACTTCTGAAGCATAAATATATGCTAGACGAAATATGTCACACATAAAATTTTTAGACGTACAAGTACATCACTGCTAATGAAATTATTCGAATTAAAAATATGAAAATCATAGTATAAATAGGCACATTTTTAAATTTCATTTTAAAAAACAAATTCTATACACATAAAGTTTCTTTAAAGTAAAATTTCATAACATCTGACTACCATTATTATCATGAAACATTTCAGAAATATTTTATATACTCTTTTTATATAATATTTACATCCTTAGAAAGTATTTCAGCATAGTACTAAAAAATGCTTTCAGTTACAATCATCAGAATATTCATTAAAAAATTATGTTTTATATAACTTCAGGGCACTTATCGTAGCATGCATAGTACTTTTATATTGGTCGCTTTTTTTCTCCCTCAAAATAAGGAAACAGAAGTTCTGAATGCAAAACACACAGCGAATATAAATACTAGAATAGTTAAATAGCACAAATTGGGAAAATAAAATAGATAAACAGAATTATAAATTGGAATCACTATATAACTGGCATATACTACCTGGTACATATACAAGGAATTTTATATACTACATCAAAAATAATTTTAAATTTTCAACCAGTTTTCAAACTAAATAGCTAAACAATCACAAAGAAAATGGAAAATGAGATAAAATATCTCAAGAGAATTCACAGTTAAGGATCTGTCTCAAATATAAGAAAGGGGGGGAGGGGGGAACAGATTCTAGTGTTCACACAACTGGCTTGATGAAAATTCACTCACCGAGTGTGATACAGCAGTGACCAGGATCACTTTTATACAAATATATATGTATAATACAGAAGCACAATTCGATGTTTCATGGTTGAAGGTAGAGAAGATGGATACAAGTCTAAAATGCTAAGGCAAATGTATAAATAGAAAGCTGATATTATTCTAATTTTTTTAGAAGCAGATATGAATACAAGCCTTAGACTTTCAATAAGCAGCTTTACAAGGAACTAGCAGCAATAAAAATCTTGTATTAAAAGTATATCCTAACATAATCAAATTTAAGTACATAATAAGCAAACTATAATGAGTCGTACATTTATATAACTAATCTTAAAAAAACATAATACATCATATTAATAGTTTTGAAACATATCACTAAATCTCACCAATGCTTAAAAAAAAGAAAATGAACCTTTAAACAAGATAATAGAAGTAAACCTAGGTCAAAGTTTATCATCATTGAGCAACTCTGAACAATGGCTTTCAAAATTTGCCACAAAAAATCTAATTTTATTAGCAAATTATCAACACTCCAATCAACTATTTTCAACAAAACTGCAAAAATTGTAAAGAATGATCAAAACAAGAAAGCCTCTAGTTTATATATTAAAGTTTTTAAACTATCAAAAGGGAATTCAATTTCAAGCATATTATATGAATAATATTCCACTTCTCAGACATATTTAATTTCTTTAAAAAATCAGATTTATGAGCAGAATACAAATAGATTTTTTCTACATGTATTTAAAATATTACATCTTATTCATCTTAAAGATGTACTTCTCCTACCCCAGCATTCCATTTGATTTATACTTGAAAAATATTAAAGCACATATTGTATTAATTGCAACAGTTCTTACGCAGCAAGTTTCAAAATATTACATCAACTTTTATTGTACTGAATTGGAGCAAATACATAGATGTATATAATTATTGCTGGTATGTGCCCAAGTCTTTGGGTATAACACATCTGCATACATGTTACCTTAAATATTAATGCTTACATTTTAAAAAAGTAAAATAGATTACATATACTCTATTTTTCTTTTATAAATATTCTTAACTAGAAGAAATATAAGTTTACATTTTAATACATATTTACAAACACCAAAAGCCGCTCAAGTTAAATAAACCACAAGTAAAGTATTGAAAAATGGAAAGATAGCAAAATTTTTTTTTATAGCAGCACTTTTTAAAAAGTAAATAGAAAAAATTTATTTTAGGCACAATGTTAATTTTAACAGTTATTAAAATTTAAAGGACAATGAAAACCACTTTTAAATTGTAAAATATGCAACATACACAGCAATATCCTTGTAAGAGTAGAAGCAAGAGCATTTTGTAATAAAGATATTGTGTAGTGACATCAGGGTTTTCCTACTAGCAGCAGGTTTGTTGTACTCTGCAATTATATACATTGATACCAATATCAAAGAAAAATTACTCAAATAGCTCCTAATATTGTTATATATAATACATAGTTATTTACATGGATTTCTTAAGACTGTAAAGACAAAGAAGTTTTTCTTGTAACTTAGATACTATATAAGCCAAGTTTTGTAACTGGAAATTTATATTCTCTATTGATTTAGTACAACCATTAATTATATTCCTTAAAAAAAAAAAATGTATGAAAATTTTCACTTTAATACATATTAACTTTTAATCCACTATAAAAATGCTACAAATAAGTTCAACTGCTTTTAACACACCCAGTCCTGTCTTTACATTATTTTTTTTACAACATTTTCACATGAATTAAGACAAAAAATCAATTCTCCTTTTACAGGATTTAACACAATCGACCCAAATTCTACATAGAAAATTTTGTTTTACTTTTATAACTGCAAGGTAGGAGATGAAGAATGCAATGCAATTTCCAGAGGGAGAATTTCATGAATTTTATAGCCTCAAACATGGAATTCTATCTGCATTTTGAATTTGGTGTTTTAAGCCTTTTTGATGCTCATAAAATTCCATAAGAAACAAGCAAGCCAATGATAAAATCGTTAAACTTTGCCTAAGTTCCCTGAAACATTAACAACCCAAAGGATTATAAAATTCTCTTCCAAGAGATTGTAGAAAAAATTTCACCAATGGAGCAGCAAGATATTTCCAATGATAGCAATGATATTGTAATCTTACACAAATGTAAGTGTGTATTGCAAGAAAGTGACAAAATATTTTTAAGTGTAACGCATATTACTTTACCTAAGTTTTGTGTTCACGAATTAATGGCATGCTTGTCCCCCATTTTCAAATGATAGTTTACTTTGAATGATACATTTACAATCTTTATGAAATATGTTTAAGATCCTAGCTTGAAAACTTATGATTTATTATATTAATTTTACTGATTCCTCAGGACTGGGACTAGTGGTCAAAGTAACGGATTCATGGCCAGCGTGTCATGAGTTCGAACCCAGTACCACTGAAGACATGCCATGTAGGGGAGTGATGCACGTTAAATCTGCCAAGAGCTCAAATGCCCTGCTGTTGGTGTGGTAGTTAGGAGAGGGGATGCCAGCTCAGATGTTATCCTCATCACTTGACCATGGTTCAAAATTATGAGGTCCCCTGCCAAAAACCCTCAAGTAGCCAAACAGTGTGACATTAATATTCACTCACTCACTAGGACTGGGACTAATCTTTTATTTTTCCCATAGACACAATACATTTTTCACATGGATTCTTTGGGAATGTATGTCATGTAAAAACAGAATTAGGTGTACATATAGTAGTATAATAAATTTCCTGAGCAATACATATACATAATATTACTTATACTAAGTTTCTAAATGCCAACTTAAATAATCCAACCCCTAAAACAATGTTGAAACTTTTTTTAAGTGAAATAAAATGAAACTCCAAAATTTAGAAATTACTAACAAGTTCACATATTAAGAGTCTGCTTTTTTCATATATTGGGCACATAACTAGCAGATCCAACAAAGTCATAAAATGAAAATAAAGAGAACATCTTTAAAGTACTCTTGCGAAAGGGACATTTAAAAAGTAATTATCAAGTTTTAAATGCTCTAATGCCAGAAATGCATAATAAATTTAATTTTTTTAACCTTAATGCTTTTAATTTGAAAACAATGAAACATTGGTTCACTCTTTGCTTATATTAGATAAAAAATTGTTTTTGTTATTTAAACAACATTTAAATGTTTTCACAACACTGCTTGATAAATCCTATTAAAAATAATATATGAAAAGTTCAACAGGTATAGTACATTTGAACTTTAAAAAATAAAATTTTCATTTCTGTTACTTTTCAATAATGAGAAATAAACATATATATTAAGTTTCATTCAAAATTCCACACAATATACATGTAAGTGAGAAAAAAAAGCATCCATTTTAATTATTAAGATGATAGCAGATGAAAGAATTGCAGCTTAGTCTATAAAATAAAGAATATATAAAAAATAATTCAACTTTCCAATATAGTGAAAATAATGTAAAAACATACCTTCTCGGGTATAAATGCAAATAAAATTGCATTAATTTCATTGAGATGGAAAAAAAGGAGGAAAAAATTCGACTACAAAGATTGAATTTTTTTAAAAAAATGTGTTTGTGTGTACAATAAAGTTTATACATAAAATAAACTATGGGCAAGTTTGCTAAATATTTTGATTTTTTTATTAACTCAACAGAACTACAAATAATTGAAGATTAATATGAAAGTTAATTAATGTACGCCAGTAGCACTTAAGGGGTTAGTAAACAGTAAGTAATTTTTCATCTCAAATAAAAAATATGCAAGTGTTAATTCAAAATTCTAATACACATTTAAAAATTAGAAATGAACTGCGCGTACAATTTATGTATCAATTTTTTCATGTAATATCAATATAATTTTGAAATCATACAAAGATTAAAGAACCTTATTTCATTCAGCAAGGGGGAGGGAAGAGAAGAGAAAAAGTTTTAAAGATGTATGCTCTATTTCAATTTTAAAACTTCACAAACATTTTTTAAAATTTTATAAATGAAATAATTTTGAATTACACAAATAAACTTTTCAAAAACTTAATAAAAATTCCTTAATTTTTAGTTCTATTTGCAATAAAGACTAAGAAATTTCATTTAATTAAGCAACATGCTGATTATTTTTAATTTTATAAACTACATACGAGAAAAAGCTCTTTAACAATACAATTCAATTTACATTTCTTATGAATATGGATTATTTCAAAAAAGCAACTTCAATATTTTAAGTGAACCCATCTCAACATAAGTATTACATAATCTAATTTTTTTAAAAATAAGTATTTTGTAAAATTTAGGATAAATTATTGAATTAGTAATTTCTGTACCTATAATAGTTTTAAGGAGATCATTAGTTATCCTGAACATTTTTTGATTTTGAGTAAACAATACTATTTATTTATATCCTTATACAGCATTTCTTATGCTATTTTACCAAGAAGAATTAAAAAATAATTCCAATTCAATTTTTATATTTCTATAAGCATAGAACTACATTTAATTAAGAATTTAACAGAAATTTACACATAACATAAGTCAAATATTTATTAAAATTAAGATAAGTATTATTAAGAATATTTCAAATGGATTGGCTCTAAGAAAAAGATTGTATTCTAAAATATCAAATTTATAATTGTTAAGACCACAGAAAGACATATCAAATGAAAATAATTTTTTTTAAATAATTATTTTTAAGAATCAGTCTTTATTATAGCAAATTATGTCATGAAAAAAAGTAATTTGTTATATTACAGAATAAATGTTTGATTATATTCATTAGAAAAACCTGAAGTTCACTTTGTTACAATTTCTAAATTAAATAGAAGAAAATTTTTTATTTAGCTGTGAAAATGGTGGCAAAAGTTTTCTGAATTTATTTAAATTTAGGAATTCAAAACACTTGGAATAATAACAAAACAAAGCCACATACATACTCAGAGCTTAATGAACTTGCAGCTTAAATACACATAAAATTACAATACATAAAAATAACCATAAATTATCACTATTAAAAAAAGTCCAAAGATTGTCAAAGCTAGATTATACCAATCAAATTATATAAACAATTATCGTTAAAATAATACATTACAAAAAGTCTCTACAGCATTATGATATGTCCTTTACTGCTGAATTCGGAAGGAACAGTTTAGTTGAACAGATGGCTCAAAACAAAAAGAAAAAATTTTAAGTTTTTGACATATATTTGGATACAAACAAGAGTTACTATATTAAACATAATTCAAGATAACAAATAACACAAATGAAAAGCAAGAAATAAATCTGATTAAACTGAATAACTTTAAAACTTCTAATGCTATTTAAAATTCATCTTAGCACCTTTAGAAAAACCCTTGTCCAAGAATATGATTTTTAAAACATTTCAAGATACTAATGCTATAAAATCTACAGGAAAATTTACTATTTAACTATTTCAAAAACTTATTGTATACCATAACTATCATAATACATTAAAAACATTCTTAAAAACACACAGCTTAAAGATTTATTACAATGCCAAGGTAACTATAACAGCAGAGAAAAGCCTTACTTAAAATCACAAATAACATGAGTATACAGAGAACAAAAATGAATTGTGTTTATAGTTCAGGGGTGATATGTGAAGTCACAGAGAAGTTGTCGAAGAAATGAAATTACAATACATGAACAGTCCCTGGAAAAATTTATCACAGAAGTATACAAGAATAAAGTTTTAAGGAGAAGGGTTTTAATAAAAGAGAGCTTATATGATACTTTCAAAGCATGTATATATATATATGAATCTGAGTAGGAAAGATTACATTTTAATCCACCTTTTATTTAAAAAAATTATAAAGAGATTAAAATAGAATTAACACTAAAAGAGACAAAGTAAAATACACAAAGTTGTAACTAAGACATACACACACAACATGCAAAATTGACATGGCACAAAAAAATAAGAAAAATACTGCAGGCTCTATTTATATAGTGTAAAAAGAAATCACCCCTGAATATTGATGCAGCAAACAATTTCACGAGAGTTCAAAGCAAAGAAAAAAATTTTCAGCAACAAGAGTCAAAAATACAAAAACAACAAATTGCTGTGTAACATGTCTTCAGATGGCAGTTTTCTTTCATGTAATAGATGCACAATCAATATTTGCTTATGCATAATAAGTAACAATTAATATATAGAATGAAATGAAAAAAAACTCAAAATAGTCTTACAAAGAACATATCCTAATAATGGAATCACAGCTTGCAAGAAGTACTCTTGGCACTTCATGTTGCACAGAAAAGTTTGTTTGGGGTTATTATTAAATATTCTTAATAGTTGATAGCGATGTGCTCCATTTTTAACACTGTGCAATTTTTGTAATAAATGTTATGTCCCAAAAACTTTGTCATAGAAATTACTTTGTTAGAAATGAGTCCAATATATTGTTGGCTCCAAAATGGGCATCTCTAAGACAGAGAACCCTGCAAGTTGCAAAAGTAGCTATTATTTGGTAGTCCCAAAAACTTATTGAATACACCTGGAAAAAAAATGTTTTATTAAAAAAAAACAAGAATTATAAAAAAAAGTCAATTCCTACTTTGAATGGATGACTAGAAAGTATTTTATTAACAATTGAAAATTTGAATATATATATATATATATATATATGTATGTGTGAACTAATAGTAGGAATTGAAAAAGGAGCATGATTTGTCTGCATTGTTGTAACAATGTACACCCAGTTTGGCTAGTTTGATTGAAAAATAGGTTTTCAACTCTTCTGTCTTTGTTTTAACAGTTACATTGTTACAACAATAAAGACGAATCTAAGTTAGCATCAAAAACCAGTAACTAATTTAATTAAATTTAATTAATATTTGAAAAAACTGTATTAACATCAAGTGTCATCCACTACAAGTTTAAAAAAAATTATTTGAACTTGATTGGATGAATAGAAAGTATTTTGTAAACGATTGAAAAAATTTGAACAATATATAAATAAATATTGAGAGAGTGAGCTAATAGTAAGAACTGAACAATACAGAAATTCTTCATTTTTTTACAAATAAATTCAATTGAAACAGACTAACATCTAACCATTTACACTTCAATTGTTGGACAAAATACATAAAACAGAACAAAATATATGAACAACAATTTAAAGGAACTTACAATATAATTTGAATGAAACCATTCAGATTATGTACTTATGTTGAATATGCTCCTTGATCATTTTTGTAGAGATAAAATAGCTTTTAAGAGTTTTTGGTGATGAAATGATAAACACTATTGCATAATATCCTTTAAGGGCCGTGAATAGCCTAGTGGTTAGAGCATTGGACTCCAGACCGGAAGGCCTGGGTTCGATGCCACCAAATACCTTCCGAGTACAAACAGAGTACATGCTCGTTAATTTAGTGAGTCCAAAAGTCTTGTGGGTTGAATCACAAGTGCAGGGGACTGGAGAATATTTCTCTCTGCTTCAGTTCTATGCCTAAATTGTGGAGGTGGAGATCGGTAGTGTCGCCATCTATCGTCCTTTCGGGAATTTCTCTGAGCTAAATTGTATTGTCACCTGCATGGTGCTCGAGGCTAAGGCCAATGACAGGCGTACATCTAGCCCCTTGCCACAATGAATTTTATGGGCCTCGATCTGACTACGTCAGACAGGTGGCATTAGAAACAACAACAACAGCATTATATCCTGCATGCATTATGTAGTAAAATGCATTTATTAATACAAGAAGAGAGACATCAATTCAGTTGAAACAGAAAGAAATTTCTTCATATTTAGTAATAATTTTCCATTTAGAAATAATAATTCAAAAATTTAAATTATACAAAGTAAATTTTAAGACAAATCCAATAATCTTGGAAGCATAATTTTAAAATCCAATATGCCTTTATAAATCAGTTATTTAAAGCTAATTTCATGGATCAAAGAATTACTATAATAACCCATAATATCTTTTTATTGATAAGAGTTTTCTCTCTATGTAAAAAAGTTGTTCACATGATGATGTAATAAACTTATTTATCTCGCACACAAGAACAATACAAAAGCAGTAAGTCCTGTTCAATATTATGGTTACAAATTTTGAACTACATACTACAAGTAAATGACAGTTTTCAACTTGATTATGAACAGTTAAATAATTTGTACAACTGGGATTGGTCTGCAGTTAGGTGGACAGGGGGTATCCTCCCCCCCCCCCTAATTTATTAAAATAATTTACCTGAGCTATTATACATCTGTGTATTATTTATAACCATTCATATTCAGATTTTTGACAATAGTTTCAGACTAACCAGAAGTTTTGTTCTTGCAGTTCGGATATTGTAAATCATACAATTTGTGCCTTAAGTGAACGCACAAGATTACTTTATTGGATAATATTTATAAATATATATTACAATTTATTCCAGTAAGTATATAACTAATTTAATATTCATAGCATTAAAAATTTACAATATAATAAAATCAATAAAAAAATAGATTTCAAGGGTTCTTGTAACTTAACACTAAAAATGAAGAAAGGAAATGGCTATTTTTACAAGTCCATTAAAACAAATAAATTCCTACAAATCTTTAGAATGTATTTTATTTGTTGATATGTTAATAAATGCAATTGCGTATAACAATGACTATAAGCACAAGAATTCAATCACTAGTTAATCCCTTCCATTGCAAATAAAATGAAAGAACCATAAATTTAAAAAAATTCATATATAACAGAATATATCATTAAAATCCCACACCTACCGCATTTACTCGAATCTAAGCCGCACTATTATTCCAATGTTAATGCTACACAAAATCGGATGCGGCTTAGAATTGAAGGTAAAACATTTGTTGGATGGGGAAATTGAGTTTCCACCACTTTTAAAAAGAGAAATAAACCTTCCATTCTGTCCACTTGCATTGATGACTTATCCCATTCCACAGTTTATCTCTAGTATTCAGTCTATCCTAAACATTTGCCTGCTTGTGTTTGGGAATTTTTGTAGAATGTTTCTTTTAATCACCTAAACATCAAAGATATTGGTAATAGCTTCAAGACGAGTTCACTATGATGCAAGTATGAAAAGGGAGGTTATTTTATATGCAGAAAAAAATGGAAACAGAACAGCGGCCACTGAAAATTTGACACGGATGAAACAAATATAATTTGATGACATAAAAAAAATGATATAATTTTTGTTTTCAAAAATATTCAAAAGTCTTTTATAACTCTTTTACATTCTTCTATATCACATTCTTTTTAAAAAATGTTGCATAAATGCATATGATAGAACAGTAGACAACACCGTGTGAAAAAATGGCGATGCCAGTAACAATTCCGAAGTCAGTTGTGACAATGGGAATGACAAATAATTTTCAAAACATGATATTGAGGGTTAAAGTAATTATAGGTTTGTGTATGTATCTGAAAGTTTTTAATACTGGTAAAATCAAAAAAATATTAACTTATTATTTCTCATTAAAATTGTTTAAAATTTCTTGAGTGTTGGTTATTAATGAACCTTTTGCACATTCTTATTATTTTCCCTCAAAAACATGTAGGTAATTTGGGGTGTGGCTTAGAATCAACGACAACATTTTTTCTCAAAAACATTGAGAATTTGGGATGTGGTTGAAAATCGATGAAGGCTTAGATTTGAGTAAATACAGTAGAGTTAAAGGTTTCACAATTTTAATACAATAATAATAACAATACAATAATACAATTTAAAAACAAATTAAATACTTACATTACAATATAACACAACGCCTTTTCCTACCCTTACGCTTGTGTTTCTTTTTATCTTTTCCCTTGCGTTCCCTCTAAAAAAAGCAAAAGGCAGAAATATAAATTTATATTTAATAAAATTTAGATAAAGTGTTAGAAAACCTCCTAAATTCAGAAAGGAATATAATTCAGATAAAACAAAAGCACTAATTCTATGAAATAAGGTTTAAACATGTATGGCTCTTTTGTCTTAAAAGAATACCATCGCCCTACTTTGCCCATTTATTGTTTTATGATCATTGTTTAAGATGAAATTAAATATAATGCACCCAATTAAATTACTATTCTGTTATCTCCTGAATTCTCATAAAGACTCGCATAACCTTGTTTATGTGTTCACTATAACTGTGTACGTCAATAGCAAGTAACAAAACTTTACACATTATATAAGTTACTACACTCACTTCCAAAAGTTAAGCATGAAGAGATGTAAAATGCAAAAAAATCAACAAATACTGATTTGATTTTCTTTATACATAAAACAAAATCAATAATTATATATAGAAATGAAAATAATATTAAATTTTTGTAAGTCATCAGATAATGCCATACTGGAGACTTAAACAGAATTATGTACACAGAGAAAATAAAACAGAATTATGTATACAGAGAAAATAAACAGCATAAAATGAAAAAAAAAGGACATTAATAGGACAGGTGATCCCCCCCTCATCTGTAGGCAAAGCTTACACCTTCTGACCATGCTTTCAATTAGGTGGTCAACCACCGCAGAATTAAGCAATCGCCATTCTTCTTGTAGAGCAGTTTCCAGTTCAATAAGAGTGGCTGGAGGTGGGAAACGGGAAGATACAGCACGGCCGAGAGCATCCCAAAGATTTTCAATGGGATGAAGGTCAGGCGAATATGCTGGTCACGCCATACGTGCAATCCCTTCACTCTCCAGGTAGTCATCAACGATGTCAGCTCTATGGGGACGTGCGTTATCGTCCATTAAAACAAAAGTAGGGCCAACTGCTGCAGAGTACAATCTCATAATGGGTTCTAGGACTTCATCTCGATACCGGACAGCTGTCACAGAACCCCGTTTAAAGATGTGCAGGTTGGTGTGGTATCCTAATGAAATCCCTGCCCACACCATAATGCTTCCGCCTCGGAATGCGCGATGTTAGGTGATGTTTTGGGGCTGATTGCGTGTTCCTTGTTTACGCCATATCCTTATACGCTTGTCATCTGGCTCTAGAGCAAATCTTGACTCATGCTAGTCAGACACAGTCCAATTGCCATGTTCCCGGCACCACTTTAATCGTGCCCCACTTGATTGGACGGATAGAGGAACACAAACTCGAGGTACCCAGGCATACAGTCCATTCATATGTAATCTTCGGCGTACAGTAGCTGCAGATATAGCCTTACCAATGGACGCTGTGACCATAGATGTCACACATGTGGAGGTCACTCTGCGATTCCCCTTGGTTACAATAGCAATATATCGATCTTCCGCGGGGGTTGTAACCCTTGGGCGACCTCCTACGGGCCTTCGGACAACTGTCTGTGTGATTTGGAATTGTTTCCATAAACATGAAATTACAGAATGATGAACGCCGAAGAAAAGAGCAACATCTGTGATTGACTGTCCTGCTTCAATGTGCCCCACAGCACGCCAGCGCTCAGAATCTTCCATTCGTTTTCTTGAAGTCATAGAAACACGTATGTCTTGAAAGCAAATTGTACGAAAGTTTTAAACACCTTCTCTATCAGCACTTACACTCAACTTCTGTGACCCTTCATAAAGCTGGCTTCTTATAAAACTGCCCTTTTTTGCATATTTCTTGATATGAAAGCACGATTGGCTGTTACCTAACATATTTGCATACTTCCATCTACCTCTGCAGCGAATTGCATTCTCTTCAATTCTGATTGGCTTCCGGAAATTAGCATTTTCTTCTCTGTGCTTAACTTTTGGAAGCGAGTGTATTTAAGTGATGATATAGAATATTTCACATATTATAGGTAGTAACCAGAAGGATCTCCAGCATGTTTTATTCTTTCACTCAATAAACTAAGAGCTTAATCTAAACAATCCTACATTTAATTAAGCAATCTGCTAATGACTATGCATTCTGAGAAAACTGCATAACAGTGTGCTTGAAAAAATTATTTATGGCAATGGAAGGACTAGTTTTTGCATTTCTGTAATATGCCCTTGATCTTTTTATTCCCACATTTGAAGAGGTGCATGAAAGGACACTGGTTTCTTGATGTAAAAGCAGTAGAAAAAATACATATGAAGCTGCCAACTACCACTGCAGATGAGTATTAAAAATGTTTCCAACAATAGAAACATTGATTGGCTGTGACCTAATTAAAACATCGAGTACCTCAACAGAGACAAGGCAGTTTTGTAAAAACAAATACTATAGTTTTTTTTTCTCTCCTATATCTGAGAGTAGGATAACTCATGTACCTATTGTTACTAAAAATTTAGATTTTGTTTACTGAAAGGATATTGTGGCCAGAGAAATTGTTTGTGGGCCATGGGAGATTATGCCTCCAATAAAGTAAATAATTGAGTGACCATGGCAATAAAAAAAAAGATACCTCTACAAAAATCCAAAAGGTTCTAGAATAATTATTTGACAAGAATATTTTTTTTAATGCTAGAAGATTCTCCATGACTTATATAAGGGTGATGCAGGGCAAAAATTGGAGACAAACATTTGACAGTAATTACATTTCATTTGCCTTACAGAACTATGATTACAGACTTGAATTACCATATTCAATATCAGTGTGATTTTTGTAACCTGTGCAATTATAAATTTAAACCTATCAGATTATTTTTCTGTAGGGAGAAAATCAACTGTAATTACTACAGCTCCATAATAAACTGCTAATAAAATTTACCCCAAAAGAACCCGTCTGTTTAACTGCCTGAAATCTTTCTTGCATTTTAAGGCTGTTTTCGGTTAAAGAATAGGACCCAAATTTGAAATATTTTTTCAGATATAAAAGAAATTAACATTTTATATGATATTCTGACTTCACTATCCTTTAGAGAGCAGCATTTTTTATCATACTTCCTATTTTTAACACAGTTAAATCATTTTTTCTGGTGTAAAATGTGTTTTTTTTTCCCAATACCGTAATGTTAAACGGGCTATGCCTTCATGTATTAAAATGAAAAAGAAAGTATTCATGGAATATTTTGAAATTTTTAAAAACACTATCTTGTTAACAGAGGTATGAGTTATAATATTGCAAATTTCCATGGAAATTGAGGCATTTTTCTGTCTGAAAATGTGCTTCACATTTAGTTCAAGCTCTTGTACTTTTACCGAAGACAGCCTTAATCAACCACAAAGCAGTACACACATTCTTAAACAGTAACAAGAAATTTTAAGAGACTCATAATATTAAAATTCATAATTATTACATATTTATGAAGCAATACTCAATTTTATTTAAAAAAACTTATGATTTTAAAATAATTTGCAGTTTATTTTAACTAATAAACAATTACTAATAAGAAAAATTCAGATCATAGTAAAACATTTAAACTATTTTAAATGAAATTTCATATAACTATTAAAAATAAATATACTAAACTCAGTGGTGCAAATGCAAATGAGGGCTAAGGCCTACTGTGGCCATCTCAGTATTTGTGACCTTGAGCGCTGAGGTACATGAGCAGATGTTCCGATCAGGAAATTAGTCTGACGCAAAACCTGCAGCGTTTAGTTCCCAAGCAAGCTTGGTACTCATTTATCGAACCACTGAAGGGATGAAAGGCTGAGTCGACCTTGTCCAGGCCAGGATTTTAACCCCGGACCTGTGGCATGGAAGTGTGATACACAACCACTCAGCCACTGGACTTCAAAATTAAATATACACAATACAATTAATTCTGTTAAGTCTAGTATTTAATTTTAAAAAAAATCACTTCATGCTTACATCCTTGCGAATTTCCCTAACCAAAGTATAAAATGCATCATCAACACCCATTCTAGTCTTGGCAGATGTTTCTATAAATGGAATTCCATAACTTTTGGCTAATTCAGCAGCTCCGTGCATATATACCATCCTCATTGGTAGATCACATTTATTCCCAACCACTGAAATTGACAGATGTGAATTTTTAAACATCATACATTTGTATCTTATTTGACTAATGATATTATGAAAATTCTTGTCTAAGGAAGAACGTAATTATATAAGATATTTTTTAATGAAATGTAATAGTCAAAAACACTAAAAATATACTTACAAACCATAGGAACATCATCGGCATCTTTTACTCGTTTAATCTATAAAAAAACAAATAAATAAAAACTTAGTACTTATATAAATCCAAACAAATACAAATCTGATATTTCCTCTTAAATTTGATTGTTATAATTTAGATTGATTAAATGTCACATATTAAAGCTACACTATGGCTACCATAATTTAGAATAATAAAAAATTTAACTTTAAAAATTTTCTTTCAACTCACTTGCTCTCTATACATGCTTATATCTTCATATGACTTAGCATTATTAACAGCAAAAACGAGAAGAAAGCCTTCCCCAGTTCTCATATATTGGTCTCTCATAGCACTGAAAAGAAATGAAAGTTTAACAGCTGCATAGTAATGGAATGAAAATTCAAAATAACATTACTAAAATTTCTAAGTTCAGGAAATTCTGAAATATTGTAAAATCTTTTGACATTACTATGTAAATTATCTAACACACACATGGACATAAGTATAATTCTTAACAAAGCTACACAATATGTTTACACTTTTCAATACTTATTGTAAATAATAAAAGAATTTCATTTTAAAAAGTTAAAAACTCTTAAAACTTTCTACAGTTTTGAAGATTTTAAATTAATTATAATGAATATATATAAAAAAAACAACAAAAAAAAACTTATATTTGAAAATAATTTTACAAATTGAGGTTTCTAATTGCTAAAAATTGGCAATGGACTTTAAAAACTTGGGTGTTTTTAATACACATTTGTTAATGTTCCTTAGTTTTATTTTAGCTTAAAATTAGATGAACTAAAAATTTAAGAACCTTATTTACCTATATCCTTCCCCTCCACCAGTTATAATATAAATCTTCATTCCTTTTAAAAATACAAAGCAAACTATTCTTTTTCTTCTAAAATACTTCTTCAAATTACAATGCAATGAAATTTAATAAAGAAAAATTACTATAGAATAATATACTTATTTTTTATTCAGTCTTAATTTGTTTTTTTTAAAAAAAGCATGTATATTTCTTATTATAAAGGAATTCCAATGAAAAGAATTAAAATTCAAAATAAGTTTATCAAAATTAAATGGTTTTTTCCACAATCTGAAATTAACGTTTGAAAAAGTTTTCAACCATACCTTCATTTTTTTTTAAGTAAAGCAAATTTACAATTTTGGTTAATGGCTTAAAACTGCCATAGATAGTTATACTTTATTAAAGAACTTTTAGCAAAATCAGTTGTATTTGAAAAATCATATACATAATAAAATATTATCTTTTTAATCCCAAATGTATTATAAATGTAAAGCAAATTTATAATTTTGGTTAATGGCTTAAAACTGTCATAGATAGTTATGTTTTATTAAAGAACTTTTCGCAAAATCAGTTGTATCTGAAAAATCATATACATAACAAAATATTACCTTTTTAATCTCAAATGTATTATAAATGTAAAAATAAAGAACCAATTAATATTAATTTTAAATAATTCTAAACTTTACACATAAATTAAAAACTTTAGAATAATTGGTTTTAAATAAAAATTTTAAATTTTACTTATTACATTTTAAAATTATAACTAGAAATGACATATGTAAAATGTTTGTTACAATATAGCTCGAAAAAAGTATAGGTAACAGGTCTAGAAGGGAGAAATTTAAAACAAAAATTTCGAAGTGTGCATTTAATTATCTCATCATTTCCCCTATTTAAATCTAATATTACCTATACTCTTCTTGACCTGCAGTATCTAAAATGTCTAAAAGGCATGTTTCACCATCTATAACGACTTGTTTTCTATATGAATCCTCTATGCATACAAAAGAGAGAAAGAGAAAAAAGAATTAATACTTAGTATATTATACATTAATATAAAAATAGTACAGCATATTTCCTTTAATCAAAATATTATCTAAAAACTGAGCTAGAATAGAGAAAGAAAATATGAAATAATTTTTAAAGATATTATGAAATACATATCAAAACAATTCGAAAAAAAAATCTAAAAACAGTAACAAAAAGTAATAATTAATCCTTTTTAAGTAGAGTTAATTTTATCAAGTATATAAAAATAAACATAATTACTAAAATTGATATTGTAATTAAAACACAATAATATGAATTCTATTTATTTTCCCCTATAGCTTTAGAAAAATATACTTCGAGAACTACAAACCTTTAAATTCTTATGTGGGATGTCATTTCTTTAAAATAAACAGTATTTCGATACAGGTAGAAGTTAATGTTTTTAATGCACCTCTTTTTATTTTTAAAAGCTCTCATTTTTTTTTATACCCAGCAAATAAAGCACAACTGTAAATTTTGATCTAATTTGTATTTAAAGTGCTTGTTATACGCTGGATTTTACAGTAAATATGAAGAATCAATAATATACTTCCACATATTTACAGAAATAAATGTACAAAAAGCTTATTAATGTGCATTCATTCCCTTTTCATAACAATAAATTATCTTAAAATTTAGTTTTACAAGCAACTTGAGAGTTTATAAATGTATTGTGATCAATAATCAATCATTTGAGGTACAGCTCTAGATAAATTATATAAAGTAAAATTGTTGTTAAAAATATGATTGATTACATCTTTTAAAAAGCTACAGATTAGAGAGAAATGTACCACAATCCTATATATTTATTCAAAACAATAGAATTATCAAAACAAAAGTAAAGCATACTTCATTCCTTAGCCTCAATGATCATCTTTAGAATTTCTTTAAAATAAATTCTTCAAAAGTTTCTAATCTTCTTTAAAAATTATATATATATATATAAATAAATCCTATCATCTATTAAGTTTCCTTTAAATTTTTGATTTCTTATGAGATAAGACAAAAAAAAAATTACTTACCTATAGTTGGATCATACTCATCAACAAAACTATAATGAGAGAGAAAAAATCGCAATTAATCGATATGATTCATTAATTTATAACTGTTCTATATATCTATAATAAATACTATGCAGAGAGATATTTACTTTACTTTTTTCAACGCAATTCATTTTAACCAGTTATTTTGTTATTTGGCGAATGTTTCAATCCTATATGATTGGTGGTTAATCTTTTGACAATCATAAGTAATCTTAAACTCTTCATTGATATGATAAAAGGCAAAAATAAAATGAATTAGACTTTTTTTTTTATTTTCATAAAAATCAGACTTTTTGTTTAGTCTGTTTAATATGATAAATACCTAGGCTTATGTATAGTAAATCTCTATTTTTGTAGTTAACATTCCATAGTTTCATGCTAATTTCTTTTTAGTGAAAAAATTGAATAAATCAAGATGTTATGCAATTTCTAAAATTATGGACAACAAACGGTATTTTAATAGCTATTGCGGAAGCAAAATTTGAAATAGCATATTATGTACAACATAACAAGAGAGATTTATAAAAGTTATTAAAAAAAATTAGAACTGCATCCTCAGCAGGTTTCAATTATATTTTGACTTCAATGAAAGGACAAAAACATTTTTTTAAAAATTTTTAATGGGATGCAGATTGGTGTTTTACCAATGCAGACCTAGCACATTCCCTGCACGCTGGTATCTTCTTTTTAGTGCGGCACCATATAGGCAGATACCAGTTGCTGCAAGAAATTTTGAAGCCAAGTTTCCTTCCCCAGAGGGAGGCACCTGAGCTCTGACGATGCAAACCTGTACTAGGATTTAATTTTGCCAAGAGCACCCAACAAACACACACATTGAGAACAAAAACATTGAGGAAAACATTTACTATACAGATATTATTTGCAGTATTCTAATTAATATATTTTAGAGTTTAATCTGTAAAGTAAATAAAAATTAAAAAAAAGTTTTGATAGATGCTAAAAACTTTTCAATGTTAAATGTTACATATTATTCATAAATTATTGAAAAATCTTGTTAATACTATTACCCCAAACATACAGAAGGATTAAAGTTAAAAGCACAAAATTTATTTACAGAATAAAATGCAAGTGGCAAAATTGAATAATTGCATAAATAATCCTACTACTTGTATAATTGTTTTGAAAAATTGAGTAACAGCACTAAAAAATATTCTGCATTACTAAACTTACATAGAATTAAATATGAATTTTATATAAGTTGTAATCCACTTAAGTATAAAATATTGTTGAATCGGGTAAATCATTTAATTACAATTATAAATATTTTTGATTCATCAAATTTTTATTCAGATAGCAAAATACATGTTTTAAGAATGCATTCTAGAAAATAAGTTAAGTACACATGGGCAAATTCATGATACATTTCTCAGTCTATACTATTTTCAAACTAACAACTTTTAATAGCAATAATATCAAAATCAAATGATCACAGGATTTTACTGAAAAAATACATTTTATAACTAATTTTTCTTTTATTTCAAGACCACACATTTTTTAAAATTAGTTTTTGTTTGTTTGTGCTTAAATGTAGATTTTACAATTGATTTCTTAACTTTTAGTTCTATTGGATCCTTTTCCAAAAATGTGAAAACCATCAACTTTCCAATGAATTGTCCATTTAACAAAACATTTTACCTATACAAGCTTATAATATACATATACAATGTATTTATCAAAGAAAAACTAATTATGAAAAATTAATACTAAAATTTTTTATTTTTAAACATATATTCCCCCTTTCCACCCTCCAAAGTGACTGCAGATTGGTATTTAACATAGCAGACCTAGTACACTTTGAAAAAGCTTGTAGAACTTTTTAGTGCAGCACCATATAGGTGGATGTAATTTTGATGCACAGCAATGTAATTTTCATGCCTAGTTTACTCCACAAAGGGAGGCAGCTGAGTTCTGATGACACAAAATGGTACTAGAAATTTAAATTTTGCGGAGAGCACTCAGGCCAAATAGGCACTCTAAGGATTTTTAACATATCCCATAATCATACAACATGGATGCTGATGATCTCGTGCATCATGAAAATCCACCGGCTTGTGACGGGGTCAAACCCGCAACATTGGGTGTACAAGGCCAGCGACAAACCCCAACCAAGCCACCCAGCCTCAACTATGATTACATTTAATATACATAACAAACCTTTCATTAATTGACATGTCACAAGGAAGAAATTGTTTATTCTGACTAAGAACATTAAAATGCAAAGCAGTATTCTAGAAAACAAATAACTAATTTTAAAATCTCTTCAAAAGTTTCACATTGAATGGGCTTTAACTTGGTAATTCTTTGAATGCCTTGGTACACCCCTCCCCCACAACTATCCTTTAAGAAGATAATGCTAATTAATCAGAAATTAATATATTCTGTATTTCATGTGATAAAACTATGATGTATTTAATGAATAAAAATATTGATAATTAACAATAAAGGATTAATTTTATCTCAGAAAATATTATTACTAAGCAACTTTAACATAAACTATTATAAAAAGTGAGATTTTTCAAAAATGTGTACATAACAATAGACTTCTTTAAATTCTGATATATGCAATAAAAATGTATTTCAATATTTTTATGAAATGTGATTGCCCCTTCACATTTAATTAAGATTTAGGATAAATGTTCTATAATATGCATTCATACAAAATTTATAATATGCATCATAACTGAAAATAAGAGTTTTTATTGAAAATAAAAAAGTAAGCCCCACCCCCTCCCTCCTTCATTTCTCCTTACATAAGTTTATAAAGCCAATAAATTTTTTCTATGTACAACTGGTCAAGAACGCCTGCTCTAAAGATGTTCTAGTAATGATAATTAAAAAATACGTTCCAACAGAAAAACGTAACATATATAGTTAAAAAACTTACTGGTTTTGTATTAACTGAATAGTCAAGGCACTCTTTCCAACACCTCCAGCTGTAAGAGAAAATAAATTAATACATAAATTTAACTAACATCTGAGAAAGCAAATAAAAGAATTAATGAGCAAAATAAAGATACTAATAAAAAAAATTTAATAATAGTATTCAAGAAGATGTCATCAATTCTTTATACTATTATTACATATTCAGAAATGAATCTTCATTATATTTTGAGCAAAAATACAATTGGAAGTTATACTTTGCATTACGATTTTTTCTTCATAATGGGGAGAAAAAAATAAAACAAACACACAAAGAGTGTTATATTGTATAATTTTTTTCTATCTGAGCAAATTCAACTTTTTTCTAATTTAAATAAATCCAAGTTTACCTCATTAATACATTTTTTTAGATTACTAAATTAGAAAAGAGAACTTAAAAAGTTGCATTTAAAACTGAATATATATATATATTATATATTTCAGTATTTTTTTTATTGTTTTTCGAAAATTCAGCTGCATTTTACACCTATTTCTTAACTAAACTTCTCAAATTGGCATTACTCCGAAAAAAACATATCAATTAAATACTTAAGGATAAAAAATCATAAGAGATTTAAATGACATGCTTGACCTACTGTAGGACGCAAAAAAAAATTATAATACTAATTTTGAAGTGAAAAAAACTTAGTATATTCTTCCCATTTGTAGCAAAAGAAATGGATTCCTTTTGAATTATATATATATATATATATACTAAGTTTCATTAAATTATTTTCTGTGATAATCGAGAACATAACAGTAAAAAAAAAAGGGGGGGGGAATAAATCTCATTCCTTCACGAAATATGTAAATACAAAATGTACACGAAATCCAACTACCCCATATTTCTAAAACACAGTTCATGATTTGCAATAAAGATGTTTAACTCTATTGTTACGATAATTTTTTATTAATTTTTTTTTTTTGAAAAACACAAACAATGGTAACTTTTATTCAAATCAGAATAATCAGTGCATTCAAACACTCGTCAAATCTAAATTTTAGAATTTTTTCAGCAGTGATCTCCTGAATTAGCTATGTATTTTTAATATAGATGCACTTTATATATATAACAAAACATAAAAACTACAGATACAACTTTCTGTTCCAAATTTAATCAGTTTCATTTCATTTCATAAAAATACCAATTGTGCTACGATTTATTAAATATTTAGTAGTCTTGTGACCAGCTATTTGTAAAAAGTATTTAAAATCTGTATCACTTCAGACAAACCAACAGATAATTATATTTAGAAATTATTATTATATTAATTTTATTACAATTATCGCAATATATTACAATCAGAAAAGGTCAGAATTAATTTATAATTACTTCTTAATTTATAACTACATGTCTGACTAAAGTGATTAAAAAAAATTAAAAAGGCTCAGATCCCTTCGGTAATTTCCCCCATTGCTACTGCAATGGCTGCACTTTAAGAAAACTATATCAGATCAATGACTTTTCTAGAGGAGGTGTGTGTGTGTGACTATCAATAACAATTCTTTTCCGGAGAGGAAGGAAGAGAACGGCAGACGCCCTTTTGACATACTCTTTCTAGGGTGGTAGAAACAGTTAAGGCAACCCTATCGAGAGTGAACAGGTTGTTGAAGAACACTATCTACCTCCTTCCGTGAAATCGAACACGATGGTGTGTGAAGTAATCCATACATTTAACTTTGACTCATCACAGATGACAAGTTTGTGTAGTTTTTAAATGTTTTAAAAACTATAAATGACCCATTCAAATTTTATGTACAATGGGTAACAATAAAACTCCTTCACTTAACAATAAAGTTTAATTAACCGTTTGAAAGAATTAAAATAACAAGGCTATCTTTGGTAGGATTAAAAATCAGACGAAAAATAGTCTTGGTAAAATACTTATTTAAAATATATTTTTTCTATAATGTTCTTATGTACGAGAACTATATAGATACAAATTCTTGACACTTCCTTGCAGGTCTGTATAAATCAATTTAGGATTCATTATAAAACAAGCATATATTGATTTATAAGAATACAATACCGTGTAAAAAGTGAATATTAAAGCTTGTACTAATTCAAATGATTGTTAAATTATTTCGATATCCAAATACGCGCTTTAACTCCTGGCTATTTTATATAAAAATAAAATACTTTTCAGATTGCTAGCAAAACCAATTCATGTTTTTTTAAAAGCATTTAAGTCAGTTTTATGGCAGTGCTAATTTTTTTCTAGTGTAAACTGAAAGTATTTCACGGCGGAGGGGGGGGGATTATTACAGTGAACAAAACAATCTTCGATCGGAATTAAAAACTCTATTGTGTAACTTGCTTTAAATGTCAAATTTCTTTGTATTTTCCAGTTTTAAAATATATAATCAACATTCCTTAATTTTCTAAGAATTTTTCTTATTTTTATAGAAAAGAAAAATTTTATGAAATTCATGGGGGAAAATTCAAAATAATGATAAAAGCAAAATTATAAAAATAAGAGGCATTTTTAGATGAAATATTTTGTTTTTAAAAGCGAAAAGAAAAGCAGGTTTTTCAAATGTCAATTAAAATTGAAAATATACGTATCGTAAATATTAATACAATTCCGTACAAACGTGGGAAAATAACTAAAAAACGTAAAAGAAACCCTCACGTTACAGCGTTCTACACAATTTATGTCACACACACACACCACCCTTAAAACAATTACAATACATGATTGATTTGAAAAATAGGAAGGGGGGGAGCAGAATAACTGACTTAAAAAATTCGAACAAAGACTTGTTTCTTTTTCAAACAAATGGCAACCTTATAAAATCGTACTTATAAATAATCCATCAAAAGCAAAAAAAAAATTTTTCTCCAACTTTCCATATTCTTTCTCGCAATAATTAAAAATTCTAAGAACTTTTCATTACTTTTCGTAGCACCAGAAACTAACTATAATACGAACTTGAACTAATTTACAAACAAGATATATGCATATCCATTTATTTTTAATCACTAAAAAAAAAGAATCGGAAAAACCCAGAGAGCACCGTTTTTCCCGGCGAAAATCAGCCAAATATAGCAGACCATCTGAAAGGCGTTAACTTTCAGTGTCAGTAATGCCGTGAGAAAGTCAAGCGACTAGGAACAACATTTAAAAAAAGCACAGAGAAGAGACTACCCTTTCCCCCTCGCCCCATCCTGTATAACTGGTATTCTTCCTTTGAAGACAAGTCGGAGATTTGGTAGCAGTGGTGGACTGACGTCATTGCTATTATAAACAACCACCGTTAACACATAAAAAAGACAAAAGAAACCGTCCTTTTCTTTTCTTTTAGGGCTCAACAATATTTAAATAGGAATTTAAACGCAATAATAGCGAAGAATATGAGGGGAGGTGGGGGTTTTTTAATAGAAAAATGTTTTTTTTTCCCAATTCGAATTTAATAATGCATTAAAATTTTTCGGTAGTTAAGTACTAATTCAAGAGAAAAACTTTTTGGTTGAGTGAACTTCTTTGAGTCTATTAATTTTACTCTTTTGATATCAATGAAAATATATTTCTTAAGAGTGGTACAAAGAAAAATGGACTCCGACACAGAATTGTTGAACAATTTAATCATTTAATATAAATATTTTTTTTTAAAATATAAAATACGTTTGATCTCGGAATGTATTGAGTAAATAAAGTAAAAATTCGAGTTTTTTTAAATATTAAAAAGCTCGAAACAAAATCAACAGTAGATACTTCTTTTCATCTATAAATTTAAATTGCTTTTTTATAATTCCAATTGTTATTAGTTCAAGATTCAAAAATTTTAATGAAAAAAAAGACTTCTACATTTAATGGAAAAAACTTCTATTGATAAACAGTTTTAAAAAAATCTAAGGAATGTCTGATAGTTGACCGTATGAATGAAAATAATTTTCCAAAAAAAAAATACAAACACTTCTTTTTTAAGTATTTTTATGAAGATGAGCAATGAACAGCAAACGATTTGCATCAATAACTGAGCTAAATTAATTTTAAAAAAATTTAATTAGAACATGGTAATACCATACCTGTTTAAATTGTAAAAGTAGCCTTGTGTTCTCGTTAAGCATTTGCTTATTTTATACTTACTCTTTATCGTTCCATCATTTGCCATTTACTTAATTTTGTCACGAGATTTAAAACAGAAGATTAAAAATAAATTGTCAGAAAATCCAATCAACAAGTCATGTAACATTTAATGGTTTTTATTAACATCATTAAATTGTACATATGTTAGATAAACTATAATGGAATATAAAGTTTACATTACAATAATTTGCCTCAAAGTAAAGGATGAAACAGAATATGCTACAAGTATTAAATGGTTCTCTAAAATCTCAAAAGATAGGAAATCTTTTAACTGCTGAATAAGTAATTTAACACTAAAGAATAAGTAATCTATGTGGGAGATGTATAAGTAATCTAACATCTTATCAACTGAAATATCACTGGCTTAGTAATTGCACTATGTATAAGGTTATATAAGCTAGTTATATAATTTATACATTTCATTACTGAATATTAAATGTTCGATTTATATTCTATTACTGTGTAATGTTAGAGATAAATATATAAATTTTTGATAAAATTTAAAATATCCTAAGAAAATTTGGGAACCTAAATATGGAAAGTTAATATATTAAATCAAAAATTTTACTTAATGTATTTAAAAAATATAAATTTTTGGGCTTAAAATCATTACCACACACAATATTAATTTTATTCATAATTCACTAATACTCAAACGTTTTAATGGTAATTTCAGCATAATTCTTTTTTTTTTTTACGATAAAAACAATAAATGTAATATATTTTTAAAAAAAAAAACATCAAACACAAAATAAAGAAATTATGGAATCACATGATCAATTCATTCGTGTCCTTTGTTATAAATAATGTCTCACAACATTTCAAAAAGAACATGTCCAGAATAATTTACCTTCACATAAAACATAAAGGAATTTCATCGAAGGAATTTTGTCTCACATAGATATTATTTAGAGTTATTGGCATAAAAAAAATCATCAGCGCATGCTCATTTTTCGATTTACCAATTCACAACAATGGGCTAAATTCATGTGACGTCATGATCACGTGCAGCCACGCGAGTTTCCCGCCTAACTCAAATATACAACTATCCCGTACTTTCGTTATTATATTTCAAACATATTACTTGACAATTCTGAAATGACGCGTCGCGCAGCATATAGGCTGAAATATATTCTTTTTATTAGCTAACAAAGTTCGAGGCATTGAATTTAATTTTTTATAAAATTTTTTTTGGTAATTATGAAAATAGCCCGATTTAGTGTGAGATTTAGATATGCTTTCCTTTAAACTGTTTTTTTTTAAAAAAAAATCCATTACAGTTTTATATAGTTAGAGGTAAATAAGAGTTTTTTTAATACCTTACAAATAATTTGATTAAAATTGTATATCTATATTTGTTTAGTTTACACAATTCAATTTTGAATAAATATTTTATGAAACATTTTTTTTTTTAATATTTATAATTTTGTATGTTTGAAATGTTACGAAAGAATCATATCTTTGAAAAAATTCTACTATGTCTGAGGAATTTTTATATCAGTGTTATTTCAAAAACCTACAGTACAATAGCAATGCTCCAACTTTACAAATGTGTTATGTATATACAGTCGAACCCCGATTTAACGAATTCATCGAGACCAAACATTTTGTTCGTTAATTAAGGGTTATTCGTTATATCGGGGTCCAAACACAATACACTATTTTTTTCACTTAACTTTTGAAAAATTCAAAATAAGCCTCTGCGCAAAAAATATCCATAGCTTGTAATTATACCCTTTTTATTCAAAAGGCAAAAATACTATTACCAAATTATTACGCACCAGTTAACTAGAAATTTTAAAATACTAACAGATTTTGATAATCTTTTTGATTCCTGACTACAGAGGGCCCCCCCCCCCCGGTGTTATGTATAGAAGAGAGAACATACTGCGTCATTTACATATTGTTACATGAGATTACGTTTTCAGTTCCCAAACATTGTAAAGCGTAAGAAAATGTAACAGTTTTGTTAGGAGTTTCATTATCAATTTCTGCATCAAAATAGCTATGCAATGGCTCCGACAAACCAACTATTTCAACTTCAGTTGCACAGATAGGCAGTTCGTCATCAAATGTCACATAATCGTGAAAATCTTAAAGCTTTCCCTGCGTAGTGGATTGGATTGAGATAAGATGGGAATTTCCTGTTCTATTCAAAACTCACACGACAAGTTACGCTCATGACTTATATCTGCACCTATAAAATCTAATAATGGTCTGGACCCTTCCTTTACAAGAAAAGTTTTTCAGTTCTGGATAATAAAAAAAATAAGTCATTTTCTTTTTAAAAAAAAAATTTTTTTAGTACAAACTATAAAATAAAAAATTAAGCTGTTGAAATAATTTTTAAATTCAGTGTTTATAATTCTTTAATTTTGGGCTTTTTACATTTATTTTAATCGGGGAAAGAGAAAAATTAGTTAAATCGCGAAATTTGTTAAATAGTGGTTCGATAAATCGGGATTCGACTGTACATCAGTATTAATGAAATAGGACCAAAAAACAACTTTTGGCGTTTTGATTTCTTTAAAAAAAACATCTTTTACATGTACGCAATGAAGCAATATCGTTCATAGTTTTTTAATAGAATATTTTTAAAAAAATGCCTTTTAATAAATTGCAATAAATTTCTTGATGTAAAATTAAATACGCGTGTTTTATTTACTTGTCATATATTCGCCTAGTGTTAAAATTAAAAATGTCAGTAAAAGAAATATTATTAAATGAAACTGGATATTTAATTTTAAAAAAAAAATCATGTTGCAGTATGAGAAGTTTTAGGACATTGGAGACAACCACTTAAAAAAAAAAATTAAAACATTTGTGGGAAATAATTACTAAGTGAGACAACAGAAGGTATTAAATATTAGTATTCTATTATTACAGGGGATCATTTCAAATCAAAATTACTCCGATGTGAAACAGGTGAAACTAAGAAAATTAGTTAATTATAATTTACTAAAAATTTTCACTGCTATAATATACTTCTACCTAACATCTTAAGTAGAATAGACATCCTGGGAATGAAAGTGATTCTCTAACCAGAATCTTGAGATAGAATTCTATTTTATTATAAATAGAATTGAGATTTACTTTGTAGATCAATCAAATTCCAAAATCGAAATAATTGAATTTCATTTGAACCGCTTTTAATGCGTTTTACGTGACTTTGATTCACTTTCAAGTCATTAATTTATAGTCTTTTTAGTAAAAAAAAAAAATTAATTAATAAAAATTCCAAGAATTTCAGTAAAATTACATTCTTTTTTAATCACAAAATTTCACAGTTTTAATTCATTTCAGGTTTAGAACCAATTTTCAATTGAGTAGTTCTTTTTAAGCGGATTTTATTTATGTACAGTTTTTTGCAACTTGAGAAAAAATTTAATGCGTTTCTATTAAAAAAAAAGTGTAAAATTTTTCCACAAAAATAAGTGAAGAGGAATAAAAATATAAATTTTATGAAAAAAAAAATTAAAGAACACCTACAAGTTTAATTTTTAAAATGTGCATAAAACAGTTACAGAACGATTTTAAAAAAAGTAATCGTCACTTTTTTTGAATCTTTTTTTTTAATAATGAAAAAATACATACAAAAATCTTGAAGATCTAGGAAAATAATTTCACATTAATACCAAGAAAATTATCATTAAAAAAAATAATCAGCGTATCATTGTATATTCATGTATAATTTAATACAACAAAGCTAGGTCAAATTTCTCTTTTACGCAATGCTCTGCCTGACAAAACATTTAAAAGTTGATAAAAGTGAATAAAAAGATTTTATTTTAGTACATTACATGTGGTCTGAAGGGGGAAAATGTACTGTCATGTTTGTGTGCAATGAAAAGCAATGGAAAAGAGGAATTAGAGATCTCGAAACACATTCGAATCTAAAATATTTTGGTAAAGATGCATTTCTTTTCATAAAATTTGATCCAATATTTATTTTTTTTTAGAAAGTCGAAATAAAAAGGACTTGCACAAAAGTAGGTCAATAACAAATAAAATAGGTAACATTTTTTTATGATTCAATAAAAAAAAAAATTCATAAAGATCAATAAAAGAACACAAAGCCATAAACTATTTTGAGGAAATATCGCAGTCATTAAATTGCACCTGTTGGATATGAACTTGGAGTAATTGTTGGGTGCAAGAAAAAAACACATCTGGCTACATTTAAAGTAGGTCATTTTATAAAAATTTATTACTTACAAAAGTATATATATATGGAAAAACTCAACTTCAAAGTATCCTCCAATATAAAGATACCATTTATTAATGCCAAACAGACTAGCTCTAAATTATGTGTTTTCAATTTTAAATTAATGGCTTCTTCTATCGCAATCTTATTTCGTCAACCCATGAGATGTTGTTATGTGTGCTAAGTTTGTAATACAATACTTTCTCTGTGGCTTCTATTCAGGTTCTAGAGAAACTTTGTACGCATAATTAAAACCACAAAGAATGAGTTTGATCCGCAAAAGATCAGGTTTCGAAAAATAACTTTTATTCTTCTGCTAAGTGTATCGCAACGACGAAAACAATTACTATATTAAAAAGCCGGTCTCTGAAATGCGATCTCTACTTGAATAACATTTAATAAAGTACTCCCCCTCCCCCAACGCAGTCTCAGTTTAGGAATCGAAAATAATACGTACCATTTTCGATCATTCGCTTTAATTTTCAAAACATGTTTAGCAGGAATTTCGAAGTTTATTTTAGAACGAAAAACAGAAAGGCAAAGGGGAGAAAGGATGTCCTCACATTATGGCGTGTGTGAGTGTTTATAAATGTTGCACTAAAAAAAGCTACACGAGGGTTGTTGGCAACGATCCTCGTAATTTTGAACCCCGGTCAAGTGACGAGGACGACGCACGAGCTGTCACCCCACCCTCTCCAAACTCCCAAACTAAGCCAACGGGGGACTTCAAGCAAAAGCAGATTTAATATGCATCCTCTACACGGCGGGTCTTCAAAGGCACTAGGTTCAAACTCGGGACACGAGTTTGGGACCATTACCACTAGGTAACCGCGGTCACCTCACATTATAGCAGATTTGTTAAACAAGGTGTGAAAGTTAAAATTGAAACAAAAATTTATTCATAAAATATGCGAAATATTTAATTTCAATTTGCAGAAAGAAGAAAAAAGGAACAGATTACAACGGTAAACTTACAACTTTCCAAAACTGAAAAATATAATTGATGAAATAATTTTTTTAAATCAGTGTTACAAATTTATTACGGTGAAAGAAATATGGAGAAAAAAAAATAGCTCAAATATATGTTAATTTCTTAACTAATAAATACAACTAAACATTATACAGTATGCTGGGTCAATTTTCAAGTTCTTCAATCTATTGAAAAATTAGTGGCCGATGTTGCTGCGAGAAAAATTATTTCTAAAAATATTTCAAATTAATCATTTAAAAAAGAATATATAAAGTCGGAACACTATATTGCGAATTTTTCTACATAGCGAACTTTTTCCTGGAACCAAGAACATTTCACGATTTTCTTCGTAA
>BMAV01024662.1:52800-62913 GCA_019973955.1 Trichonephila inaurata madagascariensis | reverse complement strand
CCATTCTTGTATCATGCTATTTTTGATTTTGTCGATTTTCAGAAACATAACACAGTAAAAAACTAATTATTGAATAAATAATTAGCATTAATTAATAAAATTAATCATTAATAATAAATATTTCATTAAATTTTACGTATTATATACTTAGAATTATAACCAATCGGAAAAAAATCAAGGGCTTTGGGTGGGTCCGGACCCCCAGGAGAAATTTTGTAAAAGAGAAAATTTTAAAAAGGAGTTGAAACGTTTAGGTATTTTCTGGCCACCCGTTTTCTTTTTGTAGGTCAATTGTACTGAAAGCCTTAATGTCTTAAGAAAATTTTTGTTTACTGTATAGATTTTTAAAGTTTTATAGAGTTACCTCTCCCTTTCTTTTATATTTGTCTCTAAAATGTATTTTTAATTTAGTTTTAAATTTTATAATGATGTTACCACTTACGTCTGTAAGCCTCATGTCTATGTGGAGTATGAGGAGTTTTGCAAAAAAAATTATTAAAAAAATAATAATACATGCTTATGTTTAAATACCATTTTTTAAAAAAGTATCTCTTAAATATGTACAATATCTTCGGCAAATGTATAAAACAATACATAAAATATAGTAAACCTATTTTTTAATAAAATATTACGATTTTTTTAAAAAATTTATAAAACTTTGAAATTTTGGAAATTTATATTTTTTTCCCTTTTTTATACATAAAACTATTTTTAAAAACTATGTACTACTTCGGCTAAAAAAAAAATAGTTTCATTATAAACACAGGTATCCTGTATAAAAGTATAAAAATTTGGAACCATATAGTACAATAGTTTTTTTTTTTTTTTAAAGTGTACCTAAAAGCAAAAAATTATGCTTTGGAGAAAAAGTGGAAAAACTAAACATGTAATGAAAAGAGTGAAAAAAACAAAAATGTGTAAACGTTTTACATTTTTGTCAATTACTCTTTTTATATTTTTAGGTTATTTTATCAACGAACATAAAAGTCTTATACATACTTAGATTCAGAAAAATATGCACTATTTTTAATACTAAAATAGTAAAATCGATTTTTTGAATGAGTAATGATGTCCTGGTTCCCTTAAAATAGGATAGTTTTTCAATTCCTACAATTAGCTCGCACTCTCTATTTATTTATTTTGGAAATTTCAATCGTTAATAAAATACATTTTAAAGCGCTCAATTGATCTGAAATTTTATATACATGATTATTTTGGATGACAATACAGTATAATTTAATTATAATTAGTAAAAATTAATTGATTAAAGCAAATTATTTAAAGAATTACAAATACAGCCACGTTGGCATCATTTTTGGCGACTTGTGTCGAAAATGTTTTTTTTCTTCACGTTTTAAAGCAGGGGTGTCCAACCCAAATAACCTTACGGGCCACTTCGGAAAAACATTATAATCTCGCGGGCCGCACATAAAAATATGTACCTTTATATCAGATTTGGAAACAAAAAACATTTATTGGAGTGAAAATTTAAAACAGAATGAAGTATTATTATTGTTTTCATTATTTTTTATACATACAAACATCGATAATATAAAAATGTTTATATAATATATTAATAAAATGATCAAATAAAGTTGAAAATATTACAGTTGCCATTCTCTTGAAAATTACGGTGTTCCTTTTGAATTGATCTTTCGTTACTCATTGATGAAATTTGATAGTGCTGTCATTCGCAAACGATTAAGTGTGTGTGTGTGTGTGTACAATGTCCTTTATCTTAACCGTTCTGAAAATTATTTTTTAAACTTTAAAAAACATCTCTAGTGCCTCTTGCTTTTTGGGCACTCCAAACAGAAAAGGAGGAGAAACGAAAGTCGCACACACACACACAGAGAATCATGTACCATCCCCATCCACAGTAAAGGATATGCATAATGCAATTCGAAATTTATTAAAAAAGTAATTTAATATAGTAAAACTAAATGTAACTGCTTGATAAAATATAGATCTATTTTAATCTAAAGGACATTTTTACTATCAAAAAGGATTTTAAAACAAAAACAGGTAGCTGGCAAATACATTGTGTGTATATATAATACATAATATATATGCTTATTCTCTACAAACAAGAGATAACATCCATCAATCACATTCGAAAAACACATAGACAGTAGGAAAATCACACAATGAAGGACATATGAGTAACCGAGATTAAAAATTATAAAGCGGATGCTGCAGTATTATAAACAATGCTGACTTAGGACAGCTAATATATAAAATAATTTATATAAAAGTGGGGTTGAACATGTTTTTTGGCCAGCCAACCTTCCCCCTTTATGTAAATAATACTGAGCAAAAACCTATTGAAAGTAATGGATAGGAATATTTAAATCCCTTACATATATTACAGCTCAAATATATTTCAAAATGAAAAAACTTTAAAAATCTGATATTTAAATTTTTTTTAAAAAAGAGTCGGCGGGCCGTGTGTTGGATACCTCTGTTTTAAAGCATTTAGTTGAACTGAAATTTTATATACACGATTGTTTTGGATGACAATACGATACTTTAATGATAATTAATAAAAATTAACTACCACTTAATGTTGAGATTCTGTCATATGTATATACATATTTATAGTAATTGTAACTATTTAATAAAAAGTAGCTAAAATAAAAATTTTCTTTGTTGATCTAAGTAGGAATTGACTAAAAAAAATTTTTTTTATATTTCTCGTTCCTTTCAAAAACATTAAAATAGAAAACGAGGCAACTTTAACTCACAGATTCTTCTCAATGCATTATTTACTACCGGGACTTAACGTTCTGTGTCTAGAAGTCACTTTTTACCAAATGCGCAGTAAATACGCTTAAGTACAAATGTCAATGGTCTGCTACATTATTCACGACTCCGTTTCCGTGAATTTCGGGTACGGTACAGAGATACGGGTGCGAATTCTTGTAGTTTCCATACCATTGTCTAATTGCAATCAATTAGCTAAAAGCTTTCGCGTGCGAGGAGGAGAAAGACTTCGCGTTGGGGAAGAAAGAGGCTGCGTAGGAAGTGTAATGAGCCGCCAACGCAAGGTGGGCTCCTCAAGGAGATGATTAGGCTCGAAGGAATTTGGGATATTGGAGAAGAAAATAAGGCCATCGGGGTCCAGCGTAGGAACCGAAAGACAACACTTTTGTGAAGTTTTCAACGAGAGGGGTGTGGAACCTTGCGTCGGAGGAACAGATATATGCATGATAAAAGAAATTCGACGAGAAGAAAAACACGCGTTTCAACACTTGAGAATAGAGACGTCTTCAAATGTTTTAGCCCTTTGAAAAAGAAAACTCAAAATTGTTATAGGAATTGTTAAGGCTGTCTTCGGTTAATGTTAAAGAATAGGACCAGAATTAGGTACATTTTTTGAGATATAAAAGAAATGAAAAAATTAATATGATATTCTGGCTTCACTACCCCTTAGAGAACAACATATTTCATCATTCTTCACTTTTTTGACCGAGCTGAGCCATTTTTTCTGGCTTAAAATGTGTTTCGCGTTTTTTCCCATATACCATAATGTTAAATGAGCTGTCCTTTCACGTGTTAAAATGGAAAAAAAAAAAATAATATTCAAGGAGTATTTTGAAATTTCAGAAACACTATCTTGTTAACAGATGTATAAGTTATAATGTTGCAAATTTTCATGCAAATTGAGGCATTTTTCTGTCTGAAAATGTGCTTCGCGTTTAGTTCAAGCTCTCGTACTTTTACCGACGACAGCCTTAAGGTATCCGGATACGTATGGAGTACTTTTTTTAAAAAATAGCGAAATAAAAACATTACAATTTTTTTTTAGGAATCAATACCAATAAATACTAATATTTAACCACAACAATATTTTTAAAAAATTATCTTAACTTTACAAAAATCAAAATTTTAAGTAAAAATTCAGCAAATTTTTTGGAAATTTTCAAAGCAATTAGAGAAAAAAGTAATAAATTTATATCATTAAAAGTATAACTAAAACAAATCAAATGCATTTATATAGAGAATGCACTAAAATTTTAATATTTAATAATAATAAATATTAAAATTTTATAAATATTTATTAAATATTAAAATTTTATAACTATTTATTAAATATTAAAATTTTATAACTATTTATTAAATATTTAAAATTTATAACTATTTATTATTATTAATATTTATAAAAAAATTAAATTTTTATTAAATATTTTATAATAATATAATGTTATAGAATAAATATTATAAGAAATGTGTCATTCTTTATGGGACCATTATTTAAATAACGGGCCATAACTCAAAAAAATATTCACACAATAAGAAATATTTTAGAAAATAATATAAATATCAGGTTCAAAATAGAAATATATTCATAATAGTTTGAGTTATCTGACAAGTCATGATAGATTTTGAAAAATTTAAACGCCCACTTCTGGTAGAATAAGACCCACTTCCGGTTTTTCTAATTTTGTAAAATTGATTGTGCAGCTTGGCCTCTAGGTAGCGTACAAAAGAAACAAGGCATGTTTTGTAAAGTCAAAAGATAGCTCTATTCAGTAAAATAAAAAACCAAAATGTAGATTTTTACCGAATTTACTCTTTTCAACGTGTTCGGATAATTTAACTGAGTTCGCATTTATCGGCCCATGAAGCATGTTCGATCATTATGAACTAAATTATGATAGTTCTTTATAAGTAGAAGGAAACGTGTATCACTGTTATCTGAATATAATTCAAATACCCTATTTACTCGAGTCTAAGCCGCACCTTTTTCCAATTTTAATGCTATTGAAAATCGGGTGCGGCTTAGAATCGAAGGGGGGGGATTCTTTAGATGGGACAATTAGAGTAATTAAAGGTCCATTTATATATTTAAAAATTTATAATTATGGTAAAATGATAAATTTTATTCACTTCTTATTGTTCTCATTTTACATTTATTTCAATTTCGTAAAATTGCATATCAATAAACCGTTTTACACCATTTTTCACAAAAACTTGTTGAGAATTTGGGATGCAGCTTAGAATCGATGACGGCTTAAGTTCGAATAAATACGGTAATATTCTTCATAGAATTTACTTTAAATAAAGAAGGTGACAGAGTAAAAATTTAAAACATGTTGATTCATTAAGGCTGTCTTCGGTAAAAGTACGAGAGCTCGAACTAAACGCTAAGCACATTTTCAGACAGAAAAATGCCTCAATTTCCATGAAAATTCGCAATATCTTACCTCATACCTCTGTTAACAATATAGTGCTTTTAAAAATTTCAAAATATTCCATGAATATTTTCTTTTTCGTTTTAATACGTGAAGGCGTAGCCCATTTAACATTACGATATAGGAGAAAAAACACGAAACACATTTCACACCAGAAAAAAATGAATCAACTCGGTTAAAAATGGGAAGTATGATAAAAAAAAATACTGCTCTTTAAAGGACAGTGAAGCCAGAATATCATTAATTTTTCATTTCTTTTATATTTGAAAAAATGTTCCAAATTCGAGTCCTATTCTTTAACATTAACCGAAAACAGCCTTAAAAAAAGATACCATTTAACACAAGAAACAAAAAGGGAATGGGGTTTCAAGTATAAAATGTTTAAAACATATTTCGCGGTTTAATCTGCAGTAATTAACACAGATAGAAAGTCACAAGGGGACATTGGTTTTGAATCCTACAGATGGGTAAAAGTTTAGGCATTCCCGAAAAAATTGCGAATAAAGAATATTACAAAAATGATTTATGAGGAGGAGAAACTAATGAACGAATTCTCACCTTGTTAATCGTGCAGATTAAGATTTATGACACCAAAATGAATGTTTTCAAGAAATTGATTAATGCAATTCCAAAAAACTAAATACAATAAAAAAGTCATTCATCCGAGAATTCTAAAGCAAAGCACTTTTTTCAAAAATTTTAGTTTGCAATTTTCATTCACACATACAAAACCACCCTTTTAAAAATGGTACAAAACACTTAAAAGGGGAAAAAAAGGCTATATAGATATATTGCCTATCACTACCAAACTTTGAAATGGACTCCTCATAAAAAAACATGTGAATTTATAAAAAAAACATTTTACAGAAAAGATAGCTTTCAAACATAGTATAAGGTTCAAATAATTTAATAATTGTTCCAATTTTGATACTGCTTACAAATTAACTCCAAAAAATTATCATAGTTCAGTATATTTTGCAAATAAATATCGAAATGTATATCAATTTGAATAATTTATTCATATTTCTTTACTTAAAAATTAAAAAAAAAATGTTAACCTTTACGATTTAAAAACTTTATCAAATGGTATGAGTTTGATTCCTTGATTGTTAACATCGCACATTGCAGCAACACGAGGGCTACTGACAATGGAGCTGATAATTCTAAACCACGATGAAGTAATGAGAACAACTCAGTTGACACCTCACTCTCATGATTCCCACACGGCGACAGCGTGAGGGCATTGAGCCTCGACAGATTTAACGTGCATCAGTCCTACACTGTAGGTCTAAAGGGCACAGAAAAAGCAGTGACTACTTAATATTATCAGATACGATATTTACATAAGTATCGCACAATATTTACAAACATCAAATTTCCAGTTTACTCTGAAATATTTACTCGCGTCCAAAAATAAAGTTAGGCAAGAGCTCAGATTTGATAAATCCTAACTCATGACATCTTATTCTATCAAGTTTTTACGATTTGGCTTTTATTTAACAGTTAAATTCTCAAGGGTACTCAAATAAATGACAAATATCAATTTCACTCCTGTTAAAATATACAGATTTCAGAAATTGCTTTATATTTATCAGTGAGTGAGTGAATATTAACGTCGCACTGTTCAGCAACTCAAGGGCTTTTGGCGACGGACTTCGTAATTTTGAACCATGGTCAAGTGACGAGGACGACACCTGAGGTGACCCCTCTCCTAACTACCACACACCAACGGGAGGACGTTTGAGATCGACAGATTTAATGTGCATCGCTCCCCTACACGGCGGATCTTCAGCGGTACTAGGCTCGAACTCATGACACGCCCCGGACACGAGTCTCTTTCCCCTTGACCACTAGGCTATCGCGGCTACTGTATATTTATCAGAGTGCATTGCAACAGTTTGTTTAATAAGGGTTATAAGTTCCCTCTTATATTAAAAAATCTCTTAGTTGCAGAACAGGAAAGTGTCAGGATAAGCTTGAAATGTAACACAAAAATGAATACTGCGAAATCAGATAAGATGAAAATTATTAACGACAAGAGTGAGCTCAGTACCCCGAAATATTCCGACGACCCTTCAAGCTCCGATCTTTAAATAGATCTGATTATACTAAAAGCTCACGTCAAGGATATAGTCAGAAAACAAAACAATCCTTGTACTTATTAGAATATAATGAGTCTGGTTTATAAGGGAATTTCCCCACGGAAGCTGTCTCTCAATTTGCCGAATGAAGTCATCTCGATAGAGACTATCCCTAAAACGAAATAAAATACTTTTTGGCATATTGTTTGGCTCAGTTTAAGTTTCTTCTTCTCAAATATGTTTACGAATGATATTTAAAGAATATCCTACAGCAAGGGGCAATAAAATTTTCAAAAGAATCAAATACGGATAATATATGCTTTTCATCTTTTTCGAGTATCGGGCAGTTGCAGTTTACAGGCATAAAGTGATACACATATGTCATTTCTTTCCATCAGATCCCTGTCTACTAGCTATCTTGAATTTACGATTGCAATATTAATCTTATGGAATTTCTACATTCTTCTTCAAGTCTAGTCTATTATATTTACTTAAAATGCATTTAAAATAGCAAAAAATATTTTCTTTTTCACAATCGATTTTTAAAAATATTTTCCAAAAAAAAAAAAAAAAAAAAAAAAAAAAAAAAAAAAAAAACAGTTTTATAGATCAGGAAATTTACGACCGTTTCCGTTAAAATAGACGAAAAATCTTTTCAAAAATATTAAAGAATAGAATTTTTTTTAGTTCTTATTTACTCTTCTGAATGCACTTTATTTCTTTCAAGTAAATATAATAGACTAACTAGAACTTTAGTAGAATTCTATAATATTAACTTTACGTTCATCAAATCATGAGTGACTAGTATTGATGGCAGCATTAAAGAGAGAGAGAGCTCATCTTTCCTATTATTTAACAAAAGGATATTAATCTAGAATACTTCAGATTGATTGATTGAATATTAACGTCGCACTGTTCAGCTACACGAGGGCTTTTGGCGACGGACCACGTAATTTTGAACCATGGTCAAGTGACGTGGACGACACCTGAGCTTGCACCCCCCTCTCCTAACTTCCACACCACACCAACGGGAGGACGTTTCAGCTCTCGACAGATTTAACGTGCCTCGCTGCCCTACACGGCGGGTCTTTAGTGGTACTGGGCTCGAACTCGTGACAAAGCAAGCCACGGTCCGATACCTATACCACTCGGCTACCGCGGCCGGAATACTTCAGATAAAAAATCCTTTAACACTTGTACTATTTTCTAACTTCATTATCACAAAAAAAAAAGCTTTTAATCTTTCGATTTAGATCCAATCCCTTTTTGAAGTATGAAATGTGTAACATTCCACCTCTTCTTTTGTAACATTAAATGGAAGTTATAGCAAAGAAAAAAAATTTTTAATACTTATAAAATATGCTTCTTAATTTTCTGAAAATATACGATAAATAGATATGAATTAAAAATATATAAATAAAGGGGGAACATGTGTTTCCCTCCTACCGCACAAAATGCTCTATGTTTGGGTTCCACCTTGAGGATCCCTTTTTGATATTACACGAAGACCTTAACACAATGATTCCCAAAGTGATTTATATCGACCCCCAGGGGTTTACGGTATTGGCTATTATATAACCGGTCGTGACTTTAATTTTGGCAAACAATGAAAGGAATAACCCAGATACACAGGTATTACCTATCTATTTAAATAACATTTTATGGAAATATATAAACACATATCTATAAATCTACACTATAAAAGTTAAACAGAAAACAAGTATATCAATCTATGTGAGGCTATCTTTTTACGAATCGCTGAACGCAGAAATGCGCTAAAGGTACCAAACGATAGGAAACAATCCGAATAACATATTTTGGCCATTCACATATTTCAAAATTACAATCAGTTAAAAGATATTGATTAAACACGTTAAAATGAACAATTGGCCAACTTTTGTGATGCCATCTATCGTGCAGACTCTGAAAGATTTTAAGGGTAAAGATATCCGACATTTTCGAGGTTTTTAAAACTGCCATTCTTTCAAACCATGCCGAAACTGGAAAAAAAAATAATAAACCCAGAATTGGATAGACCGGGATAAGGGAATTTTTTTTTTTACAAAATAATATTTTGAGTTTTTTTCAAAAATGAGTCGGTTTTGATATGTTTTTATGGACAGAATGCCCCATTCGCTCTGTATCTCGTTCTGATCGTCGAAATCAATTGAGTCTGCGTCCTGAAAAAACGCATGCTTTATTCTCGTAGACCCGGTAATTTTAAAAATCGGATTTCCCCTAACTTTTTTTTACGATTTTTCGAAAATTACACGAAATTTACTTTAACATTTAATAACTTCGGGATTTCTCAAAATAATTGCTTGAAACTTTTCCCCGTTTGTCAAACCTTGTCCGTATTTTGACCGAAGATTGAAAAATTTAGTAAGATAGCAATGTTTTTTTTAAATTTCTAATGGGCTGCGGATAGGTGTTTTACTATTGCACAAAATCTAGCACATTTCCTGGAAGATGGTATCTCTTTTTAATGCGGCACCATATAGGCAGATACCAATCACCGCAGGTAATTTTGACGTTTCGTCCCTAGAGGAAGGCACCTGACCTCTGACGATGCGAACATGTGCTAAGATTTAATTTTGCCGAGAGCACCCAAGCCAAACAGAAACTCTAGGGATCTTTTACATGCCGTATAATCATACATGGCCGCTGTTGATTTTCTGCATTATGAAAATCCACCGACTTGGGTCGGGGTCGAGAGTGAATATTAAACGTCGCACTGTTCAGCTACACGACGGCTTTTGGCGACGGACCTCGTAATTTTGAACCATGGTCAAGTGACGTGGACGGCACCTGAGCTGGCACCCCCTCTCCTAACTACC
>BMAV01024662.1:3777-17684 GCA_019973955.1 Trichonephila inaurata madagascariensis | reverse complement strand
CAGATTAATTTTAAGTTCTTATTTTTTATTTGAAAATTTTGTTTTCCTTAATAAAAGAAAGACATAAATTTTGTTTGGTACAATCTTCTTTTTCCTTTACGTATTTTGAATAATTTTTTAATGCCATTCTCATTATTTTGTCAGAATAACATTTGTATTTTCTAGAAATGTACGTCATTGATATAGTAACCTTATCATGACCTCATTTCATACTTTGCCTAAACAGCTTTAGTCATTCTATAGAATGCCTAGGCATTCTATACAATGCCTAGGCAAAGTATGAAATAATTCTCTTATTTCATACTTTGCCTAAAAACGTCCGGCATTCTATACAATGCCTAGGCATTCTATAGAATGCCGGCATTTCATACTTTGCCGGTAACATATATATAATTTTAAGTCTTGAAAAACTTCGTTCGCCAGTAGCCACCGAAACTGTCAGGATTAAAGAAATCTGCAAAGCTATTGCAATATTTGGAAATGTATCGGTAATATTGTTTTTATAAATATAATTTAAAACATCAATAGGTGACATATCCTCTTCGGTAAAACATCGCAAAGATTTTATTTCTTCGAACAAATTTAATGCATCAATGTTTTTTTCATCAACATTTTTTGTATCCGTTAATTTTTTATCTAATTCCTCACAGTGTTTTAAAATTTCGTTGTCACTCCAGTTTTTTTAAATTAGGTATATAGTGTACTATCTTGAAGTAATTGTGATGTTCTTTTAATTGACTGAATCCTTCAGTAAATGAAGATATAGCAGCAGTAGCGCACACAGGAATTTTTAAAGGGGGGTTCCGGGGTTGAAAGTTCACCAATCTTGTATCATGCTATTTTTGATTTTGTCGATTTTCAGGAACAAAACACAGTAAAAAACTAGTTATTGAATAAATAATTAGCATTAATTAATAAAATTAATCATTAATAATAAATATTTAATTACATTTTACTTATTATATACTTAGAATTATAACCAATCGGAAAAAAATCAAGGGCTTTGGGGGGGGAGGGAACTCCGAACCCCCAGGACCCCCCTCCCTTGTGTGCGTCACTGAATAGCAGTATCTAATATTATATTGCAAGATTTAACCTTAAATTTTTGTCTTGGATTGTTAATTGGTTCGTCGGTTTGTTCATCTTAAAACAGTTTCTTTTTAAACCTGTTTCGCGACTTTGTGCAAAAAATCAGTATTAGTTCGTACCGGCAATCAAAATTTGTTTTGCATAAAGGAAAACTCTACCCGCAGAAACAAAAACAAAAGTAAAGTAAAATTAAAATAAAATTTCATTTTATTGCTTATAAAATATAAAACTTGCAAAATTGCAAGCGTATAGTTAACAACTTTTATCTAAGTAGCATTAAATTAAAAAACTATAAGTATTTTAAATTTTGGCACCCCCTAGTCCAGGCACCCTTGTGCGGTGAACAATTTTGCCACCCCCACTTAGCGTCCTTGCCCCCTCCCCCCATAGCCCTTGATTTCCTTGAGCCCTTTTCGACTGATTGTAAATTATTAATTATTATCCTATGTATATAGTACGCTTATATACATAGTATTGATGTAATTTATTGCAATAATAATGTATAATTTGTTTTGAAAAAGCTATTGCATTCAGAGATAAAGAAAGGAAAATAATGATTATTATTTTATCGAAACACAAGATTTAAGTTTGCCTTCATTTTAATATCGTCTGCTTCATTTTTTTAATAACACATTTACGCATTAACAATTTTTTTAATAATACCTTACAAACACATTTACTTAATTATTTTCAACGATTTGTTTAAAACAATAAATTCATATTGATAAAGTTTAAAACTCCGATTTCTAAATTCTTCGTTAATTTCTTTCAGCATTCTATAGCTACTACTTCCATGAATAGTGTAAATAATTTTTATCTGGAAGTGTAATACGTTATTATTACTTTTTGTTGAATTTATTTTATGTTAAAATTATAATATTGCCAAGCAACGCCGTTCCTTACATTATAATGAAGAATCAATGGAAATACAGCGAAATGTTCGTGATAGAGCCAAGTCGGCATCATTTTGGGCGATCATGTTGGCAACTTGACGATTGATAAGACGGTGCAGAAGTTTCTATGCTGTAGCGCCACCTGGTGGAGAGCTGCAACGAAGAGGATAGCACAAAAACCTTCTCCTCAAAAAGATAGACATACATGCCAATTTTCAAATTGATCGGTTGAACGTGTTGGAGTGAAGCGAGGTCATTTTTACAAACATCCATTTTCGAAAAGTAAAAATGCTCAAGTACTTACGTTTTGATATTTCCGAACTACAAGAAACGAAGTTAACAGTACGGCTGATCAATACTACAAATGAACAGAGACTAGTTCAAGGACACCTGAACACAAGACAATATCACTGAGAGTGAAAGGGGATATCAAAGATGTTTCCAGGGAACTGGACAATGCCGATTAAAGGTTGGACTTCTTGGATGAAACGCCCAGAATTCAATTGATCTCCGTGAGTTAGTTCTCGGTGACCTAATAAAATCAGTTCAAAATTTATGACCACCATAAAAATGTGTTAAAAGAGAGAAAACTTGAAATTTCCAGAAATACTTTTAAAATAGGGAGAAAAAAGATTGAATCACAAGAGAAAAAGTTCGTTATATAGAAAATGTATTTCGCTATTGGGAGGTTCTTTTACGAAGAAAATCGTGAAATGTTCTTGGTTCCGGGAAAAAGTTCGCTATATAGAGAAATTCGCAATATAGAGGATCGTAATATGGAGGTTCGACTGCATATATATATATATGGAGAGGAAATGAACTAATAGAAGGAAATGAAAAAGAAAAAAAAAAATACGAGGAATAGAATGGTTGAAGGATAAAGTTAGTCATAAAATTGGTTCATCTCTCCAAATCCAAAGATTTGGAAACGTTTCATCATGAAAATTACACATATACACAACCCATTGGCAAGAGGTACCATCCTGTTGGGGAAAAACCGTTTGGCTGCATTCTTTTTTTCTTTTTTTTTATCGCGGTACAGAAAACAACTTAGCATATCGAAGTAAATGTCCGATGTAATTGATGACCAAGAAAAAGAAGGATCAATCACTTTGTTATGAGATAGTGAGAATCAAAAGTTAATTTTAGGGCTCCCACGATCAATTTCCTTTTACATACTGTGGGTTTTCTGAACCTGTAATCTTACAGTTATGTCAATCAACCTCTTAAACATACAATTTTTTTAGAAGAAATTCATCAGCATTACTGATACGGTTAAGAACGTACATTGCGTTTTTACTGTATGGCTTTATTTTTTCTGTAAACGAACAAATTCCTTTTTGACATCCGCAAAAATTGGAACAAATAAATTCCTTGAACTAAAATTATACCGATGTGCAGAGAGAATTTCCTCTTATTTTGTAAAATTGCAATTCAATTTAATTTTGTTATCTGTGATTGTATTACGGTTACCCCTCGTATATATATATATATACAGTGGGCCACAAAAGTGTTCGTACACTTGCAATTTCTTATAAAATTTAATGTTTTCGACTAATCAAAATTAATATATTGTAATTGCAATTTTTTTATGATATTTGCAACTTGTTCTTAATGGAATGACATAGTAAATTTTTTAAAAATAGTATAACTATTTTTTTAAAAAATTAATAATCAAAAAGCTACTAAAAAATTACGCCACAAATGTTTTCGTACACTTAACAAAAATCCCAACTTAGCTTCAAATATTGTGTATTTCTTTATTAATTTAGTAAGTAGGATATCGTATAGTATCCACAACAACTTTTAAGCGTCTTGGTATAGGTTTAATCAGTATTTTGTAATTTCTGCATTGATTTTCCTCCATTCTTCTGTGATTATTGTTTTTACTTCACGTTTTGTGTTTATTTGTCATGTTTTCTTTTTTTTACATCAAAATCTCACCAAATATGATCTACTGGGCTCAATAAAGTGATTGAGAGGTGTTTTCATAATTTGGGGACAGTTATAGAGACACCAGTGGCGTAGATAGAGAACAGTGCGCTTGGGGTCATTACCCTGTTAAAAAATTATGTAGTCTCCAATATCCAAATTTCGAGCGGATAATTTAAAATTTTTCTTTAAAATATTTAAATAGAGCTCATGATTCACAATACCATCAAAAAATACCAAATTACCTAATTTTGAGACCAATTTACACCACCACGCCAGAACACCTTCACTTCTATGCTGAAGCATGGAGGTGGAGGAGTTCTTGTTCCACATAAATTCATGGGATTAAACTCCTTATTTTTTCATTTACAAGCTATTATAGGCCCATCGGAACCAAAACTGTTGAATTATCTGCCATCCCAATCAATTGGCTGTCAATTTTGAATTTTCTGAAACTTAATTCCAAGAATCTAGTTGGATCAATAAAACATGTAGGTGGAAGTGTTCTTGCGTGGGGGTGTAAATCGGCCACAGAATTAGGTAATTTGGTGTTTTTTGTTGATATTGTGAATCATGAGCTCTATTTAAATATTTTAAAGAAAAATTTTAAATTATCCGCCCAAAATTTCGATATTGGAAACGACTTCATTTTTTAACAGGATAATGACGCCAAGTGCACTGCTCTCGATGTACGCCACTGATGTCTCTATAACTGTCCCCAAATTATGAAAACACCTCCTCAATCACTTTATTGAGCCCAGTAGATCATATTTGGTGAGATTTTGATGTAAAAAAAAAAGAAAACATGACAAATAAACACAAAACGTGAAGTAAAAACAATAATTACAGAAGAATGGAGAAAAATCGATGCAGAAATTATAAAAAACTGATTAAATCTATACCAAGACGCTTAAAAGTTGTTGTGGACACTATAAGATATCCTACTAAGTACTAAATTAAGAAAGAAATGCAATATTTGAAGCTAAGTTGAGATTTTTGTTAAGTGTACGAAGACTTTTGTGGCGTATTTTTTAGTAGCTTTTTGATCATTAATTTTTTTAAAAATAGTTATACTATTTTTAAAAAAATTATTATGCCATTCCATTAAGAACAAGTTGCAGATATCATAAAAAAATTACAATTACAATATATTAATTTTATTTGTCGAAAACATTAAATTTTATAAGAAATTGCAAGTGTACGAACACTGTATATATAAACTTTATGAGCACTCTCAATTAAAAAAATTTCTTAAGACTAGAAAAATACAAGAAAAAACTAAAGAAAATACGAGTTTTTGAATTTATTTTAATCATCTGTAATTTTGTGAGTGTGTGTAAAAAAAATATACAGTGAAATAACAAATACGTTCCCTTTTATATTTAAACACACATCGTAATATTCCACATCTAATTAGCCAGGAAAATTAACGGAATTTTTTTTGGATAGTATACCTCATCTTGTTGAAGATTGTGAAGTTTTGAGAGTACTTTCCAATAATGGTTGGGTTGGACAAAACACAATTGTAGGTTAAAGTTGAAATATATAGAATTCTATTGTAACTGATTATTTTTAGTATTTTTAACCAATTAATTGAAATGACAGGAGTTGAAATTATTGATTTTCTTTTTTAGCATATTTTACTTTCAACGACTTCGACAAATTCTCAATTAAAATGCTAAACCAAATTAATTATTTTTTTTATACTCTTAACATTTTATTTTTTTAAACTGCCAATAGATGGCGATATGACATGCTACCCAGCAATCGCACATTTTTTTTTTTTTTTTTCAATCCTTTCTCCAATGTAAGTTATGCCTGATAAATGAAACGGTTCACTATATAATCTCATAGATTTTAAAAAATGTCACTTAACATGATTTTTTTAGAGACATCACAAAATAATCCTATAACAGTGTCTGAAGTTTAATTTAAGAAACTTTTTTTTTCTTAGTAAGAAATATTTTGTGATTTATTACCTCTCCTCTGCTAATCCATGCCTTTTGCATTTTCTTAATTACTTTGATATTTTATCTCGTCAGGGCTATAATATATTAATATACAATCCATTTTTGCTATTGTATAGTTACTAATGTAATTAAGAAACTTCGTTTTATTAGTAAATGGAACGGAAGGTGTGTGTGGAAAAAGCGCAGTTTCATCAACAGACGTATTACAATATTTATTATTACTCTTCTTGTATTCATTTATTTAAATTATGTTTTTTAGAAACCATATTTCGTTTGTATTATGTTTATGAAATTATTCTTACATAAACTTAATTAATTGAATTGTGTGTATTCTCTTTACAATAAACAATAACTAAATAACAATTTTTTTTATATATGTTGCAGTTATATATTTATTGAAAGGAAATTACCTACGAAGAATTCGAATATTTTTTTTAAAAAAGTAAATCTTATTAAAATTACTTAATTAATTAGCAATAGATTAATAGTATGTAACACAATACAATACAATTTTGCTTGAAGCGTCTTGTAAAAATGAATAATGAATGACTCGCTTAACGAGCGACTTTTTGCAAACGAGTGACGAAGAGATAATGTCTCGAATTGTAAACCTGCTACAGCAATTCGTGTTTAGTATTCGTTCCGCGAGCATCTTTAGTGTTGCTTGTGATCATACATTTTCCAAACATGTGTCCAGACATATTTTCATGAAAAATTTAATAATCCACCCAAAAATGTCCTTCCAAAAAAGCCCTTCAAGATGATAGCAAGGGAAAAGTAGAAAATGAAAAGGAGGAGTAAGCGATGTTGCTCCAGCAAGTTAAAATGCAATCGCTCCATATCAACGATTTGCACTATTCTCAAGAACATAGGAAGAGGTAGCCTAAAGGTAATGGTCACGAACTCGTGGCCAGCGTGTCACGAGTTCGAGCCTTTATGCCACTGAAATTTGATTACGAAGAGGGTCTGATACTCGTTGAATTTTTCGAAGCTCAAAGTCCTCCCGTTGGTTTGGTGTGATAGTTTGGAGAGGAAGGTATCATCTCAAGTGTTGTTCTCGTCACTTGAACGATGTCGAAAATTCCGAGGTCTGCTGCCAATTGCCCTCGCGTTGTTTTATAGCGGAATATTTATAAACATTCGTTCATTCTTAAGAACATGTGTATAGTTAAGCAAATAATTGCTTTAAATTGAATGACAGGAATATCTACGTAATTATTATATATTACCGATAATGATGAAATGTTTGTTTCTCATGCAGATAAACGAAAAGCAATTTCAAGGTGATACAAGGCAATTGCAAGGCGATACGAGAGCCTTATTTGCGAAATGGCGAAAGTAACTTTGCCAACAACTTTTAGAACAATGGTCCCCACGAGCCGCCGATCAAATGATACCGGAGGGCCCAAGTAGCATTAAATTATTTCGATTTTATTTACTGTAGTGTATTTCTCTCGGGTTTGTGCGATTTTCCATTAAAATCACTTTATATTCCATGTTAAATAATTTTATACCCATTTTTTGGTGTAACTGAATTTTATTCTGAAGGCGTATTTAAATGCTATTAAATTAAAATTATTAAATCAAAACATTCTAAAGTATAAAAAATTAACGTCGCCCCTCTCTCCTTCAGGGTACTGCTGTAACATTATCAACCATTGACCAGTCCGAAGTGATAAAAAGGTTGGGCAGCACTGGTTTATAAAACTTCAGGATCATCTATGACCGAAATGGAATCGGTGGGCGAAGGAGACATGGAAGAATCGAAGTGCAGGATTGGATCTGCCGACATACAGGGTGGTCCCGAATTCATGGTACAAACTTTAAAGGAAGATACAGGACATTGTAACAATAATTTATTGCATAGGATTGCATGGGCACCAGCGACGAGGTGAGACCCAAAAAAATAAGAGACGAAAGGAAAGAAAAATATTTATTGAAAGCGTCGTTGATAAGTGTGATATTTACAAAAACTGTTCATAACTGTTTAGCACATGAGCTATGAAGTCCAGATGCTTCACACATTGCTGTACCACCCACTAGCAGTCGGAGAAGATAGTCTACCAGATACAAAGCTTGTACTCGCTGAAAATGGAAGAGGTGTAAGCGATTTTCGTTGAATACTCTAGAAACGGTTTGATGACTCACACTTTCGTGATGAGCAAAGGCTCTTGTTCTGGACTTTGGTCTATCAGCCACAATGTTCTAGGTGCTTTCTTCCAGGCTTGAACTGCGTACAGCTCTTCAACGACCAGTATCATGTATGGTGGCATGGAACGAACGTGTTTCACAAAGTTGAGGATGTAATCGCTGAAAAATTCAGTGATTCGGCATTCATCGATCAGGAAACTGCGCGTGATACATTCGTAACACAGTTCTGCCATTACCATTTGCACAGCCGTACCTGTAATGTCTGCATTTTCGGCATACCTAAAGTCTCCCATCGTAGACGTCAGCACAATTACGAATGGCGCTTTTCCCTACTAAGATGCATCATGTTGAACGGTGGCTATACATCTACTGCACCCTACCGGTAGCACAACCAACCGATAACTTGATTTCTCTTTTCCTTTATTTCCCTTTTATGCGCCTCACCGCATCACTTGCCCCCCTACATTCCAATGCAATAAATGATTGTTACAATGCCCTGTATCTACCCTAAAAGTTTGCATCACGAATTTGGGACCACCCTGTAGTTTACAGCTGAAAAAAGTTTCTAGAATGGAAATTATCATAGACGCATGCGGCTGCAATGCTACAAAATAATAACATGGCATAGTAATTCCTTTTTTACAGAATCACGGCTCTTCGTATAATGCTGCTAACGCCATATACGAGTTTGGAAACATCAAACGAAAGGATCCATGTGTGACTCTTGAAATATACATCGCCTTAATGATCTTTAACACGGTTTGAGATACTATCGAAGTTTGTTACCTGAACTCCCCAGTACGCATTGTTGGTACAACCAACAGCCACAGCCTGTGCAGTTTCAAAACCTATTGCCGTTGTTCAGTGTTGAACAAATAATTCTTGTGACGCCCACAACAACAAGTGAATATTTGTCGCGAGAGGGCGCTAGTGTGTGTAGTGCAGTGTATGTGTAAACCGAGTAAGAGTAAGAACGCGTATGGAGAACGCTCTAATAAAATTCCTTTTATCTTAGTCCTAGCCATTTAATGTGTGGTGTAATCTTTTAGAGATTTGCAAAAATATGTGTAGTGAATCAGTGCGCAAACGTTCAACCGTCTTTCATCTTCAAAGTTTGTCAATGTGGCCAAGATTAAAGACAATGACAGACTGCTCATGGCATAAAACGTTAAACGATTATTAATTGACCATCAGGATACACTATTTCTTTAATCCCCCCACTCTCTTTATTTTTTTGTCCATCGATTTCAAGTAATCGATTACACTGGGAAACAATGAAAATGCTTCTGATATGAAAGTCTTGCATGCTGCTGCCACACTGATGACTTTCGCATTTGGCATGAGCACAATGAATGGCGACTGTTTATAGATATTTTCAAACTAAGTCTCAAGGCAGTTTTTCTGAATAACGGAAACGAATTACCATTCATACCTGTCGCTCATGCAGTCTAAAAGAAAGATACTTATTACAATCTAAAACAGCTTTTGAAGGTAATTTACTACAAAAAAAAAAAAGTTGGCAGATATATACTGACTGAAAGTAGTGTCATTGCTGATGGGCTTTCATCTAGGATTTATAAAATACTGCTGTTTTATCAGTGGAAGAGCAGAGAAATTGCATTGCACTATATTAAGAAAAATTGGCTTCAGGGAGCATCTTTTAAGATTGGAGAAATGAGAATGAGGTGCATCCTCCTCTGGCAAATTCACAAAAAAATCCTTACGCCTCCATTGCACACCAAACTTGCCCTAGAAAAAATTTGGTAAAAGTTATATATAAGAACGGTCTAGAATTAAAGTACCTGTATGAAAAATTTCCTCGACTCAGTGTAGAACATATTAAGGTATCCGAATACGTTCGGAACCATGATTTTGCAAAAGCATGTAAATGGATAATATTTATGATAGTTAGTGTCACTTAGATTAAATGTATATAAAATTGTTTTAAGAATAGTATTACAATAAAAAATTATTTAATTTCAATATTTTGACAAAAAATGAGCATAGAATGACCCATTTTCAAAATACTCTCCTTTTGTGAAAAATGCTTCTATTATAATAATATTTTGCCTGTATATAGCTCAGACCTCTGTACAGAGGCTCAATTAGAATTTTTAAAATATATATCTTATAAGTGGGTTTATCCATGTTTTACGACAACAGAGGGGAGAAATTTTAAGAAAAAAACAGCCGATAATTATTTCAATGGGTTGTAACTCTGAAAATAATGTGAATTTTTCAAAAATCATAGTTCAACCTCTGTACAGAGGTCTGAGCTATATACAGGTAAAATATTATTATAATAGAAGCATTTTTCACAAAAGGAGAACATTTTGAAAAAAGGTTATTCTAAGTTAATTTTTTGCCGAAATATTGTACTTAAATATTTTTTTGTGTCAAAATGTTCTTAAAACCATTTTATATATATATTCTAATCTAAGTGACTCTAAATATCATGAAAATTATCCATTTATGCACTTTTTTTAAAATCACGGTTCCGAACGTAGTCGGATACCTTAAAGGAATTTCTGTGAAGCCTCAGATTAAATAGCTTTTTAAAGACCCCAAGTTTCAGAAACTTTTTCAAAGTAAAGAAAAATAGGTTTGGGATGCGTTCCTTTAAGTGTCAGCAAACTTCCTAGCAAACGACAAAGCCGAAAACTACAAGGATCTGGTTGAGGATATGTTAGCTTTATTTTAGGATTTCGGCTATAATATATCTTTTAAGACCCACTTTTTGGATTACACTCGTTGATGAGCACTGCGAATGTTTTCATCCGGACATTGCCAACATGGAAAAACGACACCAGGGGAATTAGACCCCAGCAATTTTGGCTGATTACTGTTGGACGCTCATAAGAGATGCTTTCCACGTCCATTACAAGTATCACAGGCCAAAAGAAATCAAAAATTGGAAACAAATTAACCCTCCAAGCGGTCTGCACGTAAAATCCTGCTATTCTGGAGATGCTTTTTTTGCCTTCAAGTGAGATTCTCAAAAGCGGTTGAGCCGTATTTTTAAAAATACGACTCAAGCGCTTTTGAGCTGAAATATATTTTTTTTTTGAGAATCTTATTTAAAGTTTAAAAAATACGTCCTGTGCATTTTTGAAACATCTCCAGAATGGCAAGATTTTACGCTTAGAGGGTTAAGATATTCCTAACATGTATTATAATATGCGTACCTGTAGTCAATTTAGCTTTCTTATTGTCATTTTCGTATTCAGCTCTACGAATTCATTATGAATTGACTATATTCTCCTCGGAAGCCGTAGCTTTTTGAAAATTTGTTACCTATAAGCGACTAGCCAAGCATAATTCTCCTGTTACATGTGGAAGCAAAATGAATTGATTTACCACCGTGACATACACAAAGCTTCTTTCTTGCAATACTTTTGGGTACCATTGTAGTAATTTTTAGGCATGGAGGTTAAACAAAATATTGTTTTCTTCGTGTTCCTCAAGTCGAATATGGGCCATTTATTGCACTCATTTAGCCTTTGCATTTTATACTATTTTTCCGGAAAATTTTGGCTTTAATATAGCTTATCCTTCAAGATTTTGCATTTTGTGTAACCAGTGGACAAATTTATTCCAATCTCGAGCATCATTTCCTTTTCCTATGGTTCTTTCTTACGAGGAGTGTTTAAACAGGCCTTTTTTTAATTCGTGAAGTAATGCTTAACTTTTATATGGCACTTCTACCTGTTTTTCTTTTCAGATTCATGTATTTGTAGAAACGCAGTTAAAAGTCCTTCGAACAAGTAACAAAGAAGGTAAGTTTCTGTTTGATAGTGTTTTCTTTCAATTTCCGAAAGTTTTTAAAAAATGTTTTGTCTATAAGGTTTGAAATTTTTATGAAATATTTAAAAATATTTATTGGAGTAAAAAAAAAAAAATAAGCGTATTCAAGCAGGAAACTACCGAATTCTTTTTTCTCCTTTTGCATACATTTTGCTATATTCCGAGAAATAAAGTAGCGAATATTAGGGAGGTAAGAAGAGATTGCATAAAGTTGCGAATTCGCGTCCTAATTTAAAATAGCAGAAGACAGAAACCTTGACAGAGACTTCTATATAAGAAACTTTCTCCTCATTTAAAGCTGCTCTTCCAAAAAATTGTAACAAGTAAGGTAATTCGGGGGAAGATGCCAGTTTGTTGATATTACTTTTATGCGTCGATAGATAGCAATTTTGAGTCGCTTGAATGAAGAGTCTGGTCCGACATTAAATGTGGCTTGTGAATTTATCTGAATTATGATCCTTATTTCTCGATCTTTTGAGCATTTAAAGTGGTGTGAGTACAACTTAATATTCCGTTCATCATATTTAAAGTCATTTTAATGCTACAAATACGATGCATGTAACATAAGCATAACACTGTAGCAATAAGGAAATAAGCGTGTGTGGCATCTGCCCCCTATACTGGGGGAATGACGCCACATGGTTCAGAAATAAATGAAATGAACTTAATTTTTTTTTTTTTTTCATTTTATATAACACTGCATATATTATCGTATAAAATATAGTTACAACTAATAATTGCTGTTAGTTAATACTGCTAATAAAAAATTAATCAATTAATTAATTAATATTATTTAAAAATAATTAATGCTGTTAGGATGACATAGGGGATCTCCATAGGACGAGGATGTGCAGGGCTGAAGTCGACTACAACTTCAGCCTGCTGTAGACCGTTCTGCAAGAAAATTCGTTTTTAGCAAACTAATTATGAAGGAATTTAAATTTTGTTTCTGTATTTATTGTTACTTCACATTTAATTTGGCAATGTGTGTCTTATCTTTTTATTTACTGAGGTATTATTGCATCTTACTCCATGACTAGTGGCATCTTCCCCATATATATGGGGAAGATGACACAATTAAATGAATTTCTTTAACATTAAATTTATTAATTATTTTCCTACTAAGAGAATTAACTGGTATACTTAAATAATTAAATATTGAAAAATAAAGTATATATTTTTTTTCATGGTCTTGTTATTTCAATATTTTCAATGTATTAATCGAAAATTTCTTAAATGTGGCATCTTACCTTACACTTCTGTATGCAAAGAGGACATTTTTTAAAGACTTTTTTTTCTTACGCGTTATTTAATCTCAATAGCAACTTTTCATTTAAGTATACATATTTTTTAAAATAATTTTAAGAGTTTTTCACAACAAAAATCTTATGGTCATATTAAATAAGAGAGTTTTTATTTATTTATTTATTATTATTATTATTTTTTATGAATTGTAAAATATTCTGTGATAAGTATGCAGAACATTTTTATTCATACCAAACTGTAAGAATCTAAATAAACACCTCTCTCTGTATATAAAAAAAGTATTTTGCGTGTAATAAATTTATTTCTTTATCTCACACACGAGAACAATTATAAGAAAACAGTAAGTCCTGCTCAATATTATGGTTACAAATAAGGGCAGTAAGGCTCCCTTCACACATAACGAATTCCAGTCTGTCGTGATCAATCCAAATCCCATTGATTCTGACTGACCAAGATTCGCCTTCACACCGCCAAGCAAATCAATATGAATCAACCTTTCTTCCATTAGTTGCTATCGAACATGGATGCAGTATTCAATGTTTAAGACGATCAAGGTATCAATCTATGTATTTCACAACTGTGTTCTCCTGTTCATTTATTTTCAAATTGAAATATATAAAACAAAAAAATATAAGAATGGTTTAAAAAAATTTTTTTTATATTTTCCCTGTTAGTATCAAGTGTAATTATAGTCTGAAAAGAAGTAACGAATTATAAATATGTATTGTAATTATATTAAAATGCAATTACTTTTTACAAATAACATATCTAATGTTTTAAAAAGGCATTTCAAATGAAGTGT
>BMAV01024661.1:426604-440643 GCA_019973955.1 Trichonephila inaurata madagascariensis | reverse complement strand
TTGTAGAAATTTCACTTGTGAAGTTAAATGACTCATAAGAATGAAGATTATTATTATTATTTGTATTATTTTAATATTATTATTATTATTTGTATTATTTTAATATTATTATTATTATTTGTATTATTTTAATATTATTATTATTATTTGTATTATTTTAATTTTATTATTATTATTTGTATTATTTTAATATTCTTTTTATTATTATTTGTATTATTTATATTATGTTATTTGTAAAATTTCTCATTTAGTAGCATTATCAAATACACTTAAGACAAGCAATGTTTTCATACATTTTTCTTTTCATTTATACAAATAAATTCTTAAAATTATCTCCGTAAGTGCAAAAGTAATAAAAAGCGTAATAAAAGCGTATATATATGTAATTTCAGAAATGTAGGTGAATTTGAACACACAAGATAAAAAACCATACTTGAAAAAAAGGTAACTGTAAATAAGGAATCATAATATTTATCATTGTAGAAATTTCACTTGTGAAGTTAAATGACTCATAAGAATGAAGACACATCAAATTAGGAATATATAAGCTATTTTAACGATTAAATCATAAATTAAAAATATAAAAGGGCAGAAAAATTAATTAAAGTCCAATGGAAGGTATAATTTATGAACAAGTTATTAAGATCGAAATGATGATTTACTATTTGAATATAAAATTTCTAAGGCTGGTAAATTGTGTATACAGAATTGTAGATAAAATCCCCATGTAAATATTACAAAAGGTTAAAATTGTAATGGAAAAGTAACGATCGTCATAAATAAAAAGTTAAAGAAGCTCCAGAAGGAAAGGATCATTGAAAGCATAGAAAAGAGATTTTAAGGAAAAGGTTTGTCATCCATAAGTCCGTTTTGCTTTATATATGAAATATGGCCGACATCCATCGAAAATGACACTGTACAAAGTGGTAGCTCTAATGGTATCTTAAAAATGACGATTCAGACTTCATACCATTTTTCAATTTGTCATTTAATAAGAATAAAATAAGTTATGATTTAAATTCTAAGCAGAAAGAGGGAAAAAGTTTAGATATATTAGTGGTTATTAAGGAGAACTTAACAGAATTGAAAACACAGCGTAAACATTCTGTGAAAGAATTCTCTGGAAGAGGAATTCATTGATTTCAGATCAAGAACAGTATAGTGTGACAGAGAATTGTCTACGAGTAACAGAAGTCTAGACAGGATGTTCAGGTGTAAGTGGATTTTAAGTAGAGTATCGAATATGAAGGGTTATGGATGATCAAAAAGTCCTCAACGATATTGAAGACAGGACACAGAAATAAATTCATCAAAGAATAGTTGTTTAAACAGGGTGACAAAAATTTGTAATGGTGCCTTTGGCGAAAAGTTTTTTAAAGAGTTTTTGAATTCTTAAGTTTCCAAATAAGTTTTAGAAGTAATAAATGCTCCAAACATTAATGCTATGTAAATAAAAAAAAATGAGTTCAGTGAAATATCAAACTTCTTGAAAGTGTTCAATGCACTTGACAAAACTTTTTTTTTATCTCGTGAACAAAATATTCACTTTCAATAATGATTAAATTATCTCAGAATTCTTTAAAATAAGGGGTGGCCATGGTAGCTGTGTGGTATAGGTATCGGATCGTAGCTGGCTTTGTCACGAGCTCGAGCCCAGTACTACTAAAGACCCGCCGTGTAGGGCAGCAATGCATGCTAAATCTGTCGAGAGCTGAAACGTCCTCCTGTTGGTGTGGTGTGTTAGTTAGGAGAGGGGGTGCCAGCTCAGGTGTCGTCCACGTCACTTGACCATAGTTCAAAATTACGTGGTCCGTCGCCAAAAGCCCTTGTGTAGCAGAACAGTGCGACGTTAATATATTCACTCACTCACTTTAAAATAAGGTTTAATTTTTTTTAAACAAAAATGTTAGGAAATTAAATAAATGTTAACACGTTTTCTGTTAATTTCTATCTCTACATTAACAAAAGCGTAAGACTTCAACGTCAAATTCTTTTCTTAATTTTCGTTGGTTCAAAAATAATCCATTTATGTTACCTAAAATTTTCTTTTCATTCAATGGTGATTAAGTTTATTTGCGTTACAGATACTACATTTTTCTGTTCTATTTGCACATATTCTAGTTGCATGTTTTAATGAAATTTCTGTGTTTCTTTCAAGAAAGGAATATTTACAGTTTTAAAATATTTTAGGAGGGTTATACGCTTTTTGGAATTAAATTATCTTCTTGACTTATGATTTGTTAAATTTAAATTTTCGTTTCGTTAATGATATGTGAATTGAAATGAATTAAACAATTAGATAAATCGAAAAATTTTCACGTGGAATCTGCTCACAAATAAGAAATTCTAACTAAATTTTCAAGTACAAGGAGTTGTTGCGACTGTTGATTTTCTCGGCGGTTGTAAAAGAATATATATCATGATCATTTTAATTGTGTGAAATTAACTTTATTGTATTGTATTTATATTTTAAATTGGTCACCATTCCTGAAATTATTCTCTGGTGATTGAATTAACTGTTATAAAAGAAATTAAATGTTTGAAATATGTATTTTTGTAAGAAATCGGTATATGTACGGCATTTAAATTATTAAAAAGTTAAATGCAAAGAAATTACATTTTCAAAGAGGTTACTAAATATATTATTATGGATTATTATAGAAATCATTAATATGAGTAGTTATATTGCTTAACGCCTTAACCAGTCAATTTGTTTGCCCAAAATGCTTCGAAAAAGTCACATTTTTTTATTTCGTATAACCTAGCATAATACTTAATGAAGAAAATGGGATAATTTTATTTTAGTTTTCAATTTTAAAGTTTTCACACTATTTTTCATCTTATAATTGTGGAACACAGCTTCCCCCCAAATGTTTGTATTTTATACGTACATTTTGCATGCTATGAAAACGGTATTTCATGTATCTTAAAAGAATTTCTCTTACACTTACAAAAAACGTTCATGCACGTACCTCTTTTTTAAACTGTTGAGGGTTTTTAGTGCGTACATAAATATACACACAAACAATTTGAGGCACGGTGTAATACAAAGTATTACATTACAATCGAAACAGAAATAAATTGGCTATTTTGGATTATCTTTCCATTTTAATTTCTTTTCAAGCAACAAACTGCATATTGTCTGGCAAATCCCTCTTCTTTATCGAAATTTTTCAAAAATCTATATTTCTGACTTCAAAGAAAAATTTTCCCCTTCATCACAAAGAAAATTCAGGATGAGAAGCCTTTCAGTACCCTGGACAAACTACATCTCATAGAAACACTAGCAATAATAATCTAACTATATAAGTATTAAAACTAGTACGCGCAAATCGAAGATAGAAGAAAATACTAGTGCCCGTAGAGCGTACCGGCAAACCAGTTGTAGTCAAATTTCGGTAGCCCCACCGGTATACCGGCAAACCGCTTTAGGAGGTAAACGAGAACGATCCGTTAATAAAAAGTTATACTATACTTAAAACTTCTTTTGATCAACATTTTGACGGGGAAAGTTTGCGATAAATGGCAAAATGTTATGAAAAAGTTACTTTTACTATTACAGATAAAATACACAAAGTGTATGGCAAAAGTCAATTGTGATGGATTACCCTCTAAAATGTCAAAAAGTATCATGATATAACGTTTAAAGGTTCAATGGAAAGAAGAGTTTCTGAGGAGGCTCAAGATTTTTTTTTATTCAGATTTCTTTTGTTCTTATCTCTTTTCATTTATAAAGAGTTTTTTTTCCATCAAAGAGCTCTTGATAACTACTACTTGTTACGCAACAGTGCACTCGTACAAAGAATCTTGACTTATTACAGCAATTCTTTGGTCCAATATCCACTTGAAAAACTCGAGAGCTTCTTAAACCTATTAATAAGAAAATGTTTAAGAATAAAAATCCACTAAGTTCATTAAAAAACGTGTTAAAAACTTTGAAGCGCATCTTTAATCCTGTGTGCATATTCCATTAACAAGTTTAAACTATATTCCTTCAACATGACGTATTAAAAGCTCGTACTCCTTAATTTCTATAAGCGACGTTTATAATTTAGATCCCTCACTTACTAGTTTATTTTCATAATTTAGTTTATTAACGATTATTTTTTTTTACTTATTTTCATTGACAACTTGTCATCATTCTATTGTTCTTTCTTAAGTTTACTTCTTTCAAAGATTAAAACGCTAATGAATAAATAATTAAATTTCTACCTTTTAATTTATATTTTTAATGTCATTAATGAGATTTAATGAGATTTTTTATCCATGAATATTTTAAAATAAACAATCCATAGGTTTTTTTCACATTTTTTTTAAAATTTCCATCATATTTAAGGAATAATAATAATAGAAATAAATGATTTTAGGAAATAACTTTGAGGCTCTGAGTTTTGAACATTAAGAATTGATTTTTTTTTACCTCTTCTTTGAACGTATGACATTGTATTGCATATCTCTGCTTATTATAGATATACTAAAATTTGAATTCGCTTATTGTTAGTAAAAGTTCATAAATCTCTATTTAGTTAAATGCATTTGTATTGTGCTGTATCTAAATTTAAGAAATTTATCGGGACCGAACGTTTTATTCGTTAAATTGGGGTCCAAAAATATAATTTTTATGCGTTTACTTTTTGGAAATTCTATACTAAGAAACTACACAAAAAACATTTATTGTTAGAAACTACATACTTTTTATTTGGTAGATAAAAATACTATTAGAGAATTATTACGCACAAGTTAAAGGGAATTTTTAAAATACTGGCAAAGAGAAATTTGACAAACTTTTAGATTTCTGAGTCGAAAGAGTTCTTTTTCGATTTTAAGCATATAAGAAAAAAATAACGTATCATTTACATTCTACTGAATAAAATTAAGTTTTCACAGTTTTCAAACACTGTAAAGCATTAAAAAATGTAACAGTTTTGATAGTAGTTTCATTATCAATTTTTTCTTCAGAATTGCTATTCATTAGCTTCGACAAATTAACAATTTCCTTAACTTCAGTTGCACAGATGTTAACGATGAAGTTTTAAGACGTTCTACTAAAGCATATCTTGTGGTCCAACGTTAATTAAAAATTAATATAAATTGTGAAGCTATTCTTTCAAAGAAAAACATTTCGATTTTCGACTATTTGCTACGCTTCACAAGTTTTCATAAACAAAATTTCCTGCAAAACCATACGTATAACAAACCTCACTTCTCTCAAGGCAGTGAGCAAATGTTAAACTATCTCTTGCATTGTGAAGTGGGATGATATAAAGGAATATCCTGTCCTATTCAAAACTCACTCGGTAGGTTGCACTCATGATTCTTCTACACCTGAAAGTCTAATAATGGACTGAGCCATTCACTGTCGAAATTTGCTACATACAAGAAAACTGTTTATTTTTCTGAGCAAATGGATGCCATTTGAAAAGAAGTCCACTTTTTCTAATCCAAACTAATAAAAATGTTGGCTGTAGAAATAACTCTTTAGTTCGGGGTTTATTATTCGTTAAATAAAGGTTTCTGTCTCCATTTTTATAGGGAAAAGAAAAAAATTCGTGAAAACGCGAAATTCGTTAAATAGGGGCTTGACTGTATATGAAAATGGGTCCTTTAAAAAAGTTGAATCTGCGTAAATTTGGAAAGCAAAATAAAGATTTAGTAAACATGAAGTAATCCAATGGATTTATAAAATACTTATCAGAGGTTTATCTTTAGAGAATTGGAGGTCGAATGCAACCCTCACTTGTCTCAGTGAACTTTGACTTGAGTAATGAGAAGGCTTTCGCTTTGAATTCAGTAATTTTATTGGTCAATTAATCATCACCAGGTTTAAAGATGAAGTGTTCGTCAAAATTTTGAGGGCGTGATGTGACGTGCTGAGAGTTCAATTATGTTGATTCAGAAAGGTCAAAAGATCCTGAGACATAATGATGCAATCAAATCACGAAGCTTGCTTCCGAAATATTACACTGTGGAACTAAAACTGAGATTTAAGTTAAAATTTTAACTACGCCTTTAAAAATGTTTTTTTTAAAGTTTTTTTTTCAGATAATCTTCACAGTTATATGTGCTTTAAATATCTTATATGTCTTTTAAAAACTTATAAAGATTACAATATAAATGCAGTTTCTTATAAAAAAAGAGCAAAATTTTCCGCCTCTAGTTTAAGGAAACAAATTGGTTAAAATAATTGAAAACATGCTTTTAAAGCTTTAAAAAATTAACACTCTGGTAACAAAGAAGCTATTCGTAAAGCTTGTGTTTCAATCAATATGTTTTTCCGGAAAGAAAGTTATTCCCCGTATAAGCATCTCAAATTAAAAATATGGAATAGTTGTTATAATTTTCAAAAAAATAAATAAATAAATAATACTCAGTTGCTTGGCTATTACTTTCTTATTAATTTTAGTAGCCGCTGTCGCCTAGTGGTCATGGTTTCGAGCTCGCAGTCAGCTTTTTAAGAGTTCGAACCCTAGCTTTCATTGAAGATCCGCTGTGAAAAGAAGGGCTGAATCGCATTAAAGTTGTCGTGGATCATAGTCCTCCCATTGGTATGGTGTAGTAGTTTGGAAAAGAAGATATCAACTCAGGTGTCATCCTCGTCACTTGATCATGGCTCAAAATTACGAGGCCCATTGCCAGTAGCCTTCATATTTCTTCCCAGTGTGACGTTAATAAACACTGAAAAAGTCATAACTTTGTGGTAGTTTCTTTTGTAGAGAAAATGTTAACATACCTGAATATAAAGAAAAAGTGTTATGATGAATGTATAAAAATAAACAAATTTTATATTAAGAAAACAGATTTTCCTCATTCGTAATTCGCTTCACTGTTCTTTCTTATGACATATTTAGTAGTCTTTTAACATATCGCATATACCATGTTAAACAATTTTTACAGCATTTGTACATACCTTAATATCCGGTGTATAAGGCACACCTATACTTTCATGCCGAAATTTAAATGTTTAGGTATATTCGCCGTATAAAGATTAACCCTTTTTTGACGAAGAAACCTGACATGGACGTGTGCAATTCTCTTATGTTTTGAGTCATTTATTCGAGTTACTATCCGAAGCTTTAGGAAAAATAGTATCCTTCTAGAACTACAGCTCTTTAAGTTTATATGGAATGTCATTTATATTTTAAATAAACAGTATTTTGATATACTGTGTCTAAGTTTGTTATATACTTTGTACCCGGAGTGTAACGTGCACCCTTAAATTTTCATCTTATTTTTTGTGTTAAAAGTGCGAGTTATTCACCTGATTTTACAGTATATCATATATCATATTACTCAAAATATAGAAAAAAGGTTTGACGTTATATGTCTGCTATCAGCAAATTTTCTGATGAAGTAAAACAAAAACTATTTTATAAATTTAGATAACACATATGTTATATTTTTGAACCTATATTTTTGCTATGAATAAGTGCCAGAAAAAATATGTTTAAGAACACTATAAAAATTTGTTCTATTAACTTTATATATTAAAAGCTAAGAAACGTGGCATAAAAACCCGTTGTATAATAGTATTATATTACAAGTTTTAAGCTTTCACAAGCAGAGGAAAAGTAATATATTTTAGCTAAAATACTTTTAAAGTTAACGCGCAAATAGTCTAACTTGCCATTCAAACTTTCTCAAATATTTATGTGTTTCAAAGAAGATATATTTGAAGCTAGATCGAACATTATCATCAATATAAATTGTTAAGATTCAAAACTCTGTAAGGTTAAAATGACTAGGACAGACATTTGGTTCCGTCAGATCTTTCGAAAATGGCTCCATTTAGCATTTTATACTGAAGAAATAGATTCCTAAATTTAGGTCGACCGTGAATTTCAACTCTTCTCTTTAAATAAGATTCAGCTTATCTTAGAAAGTTGTTAAGGTGATGTAAAAGTCATTTACAAAAGTTTTTTTTTCATTCCATTTGAGGCTGATAAAATATTCATTTGATAAATGTAATGTAACATTTATAAGACATCTGCCGAAATCGTTCTGATTTGTGACAATAAGATTAATTTTTTTTACACATCGAAAAATAGAATTCTTCAAAAACAGAATTTATAAAGTTAGGAATCAGTTTATTATGCTTCCAAAAAAAAGTTTCAGATATTTATATGGAATCATAATATATTGGGGTATTAAATTAACATTCAAGAGTTTCATCGTACATAATTATTCACCCTTACACATTTTATGTTTCAACAAAAGGTATAAACTTAAAATAACTTTCATTAATAATTCAGTTAAATATTATTTAAATTTAAGACTAGTGATTCAGTTTCTTCTGAATGAAAAATTTTTTTATTCTTCAGAACAAATAGAGTATCTTCACAGAAAATTACAATTTTTAATTTTAGGGAAAACATCTTGTTATCACCAAAGCAGTTATACATTTTTGATAAACATTTTTCCATACTGTTTTCTGTTGGTTAAGTTCTTTTGTTATCTTTCTTATTGATGATCCTCATTAATTGTTCATAATTTCATTGATTGTACATAAACTTGATTGTTTGTTTATTATTATATTTATGTTATAAACATATGTTTGTTTTTAATATACTTATATTATAAAAATATATTTAACGTCACACTTTGAAACAACGTGAGGGCTACTTTTGATAAAGGTTTGATGGTGACAAACTTCATATTTTTGAACCATGGTCAAGAAATGAGGACAACATTTGAGATGGCATTCTCTTTACACACATCAGGTTACGTGAGCACTTTGAACTTTAAAAGATTTAACTTGTTTCAACTTCTCTATACGGTGAATCTTCAAAATTATATAGACACGAAACCACGACCTGCTGTATAGGCACTATTTTTTTCTGCGAGAATAATCTATAGATAGACAACCATGAGAAAAGTTTTGACTCAACCTAAATCATGCAGCAATCAACTTTTCAAGTTTTGATAAACATATAAACGCAAAGACTTAGTAGGTTACCACGTTTCTACGAGTTAGTACGATATTTTATGTGCAGTGCTATCCATAAAATTATTCCGAAAACTTTGGAATGTAATAAGAGGACTTTGACAGTGTTAGCCAGGATTTGCTTATATTTACTCCTTTTCTCCTCCCCCTCAAAAAACCACCGTCAAAATACGCTCGTCTACATGGAAAACGGTGGCAATGCGGAGCGAATCGTGTATCTTTTAACAGGCAGTTAAGGAACTAATTAAAAACCGTGCAAATTATCAAGATAAGTGATAGTACAAGTCCATGAGGTAACTCATAATTATCAAACCTATTCTTAACTTAGTATTGTTAAATTAATAATAAAATACATTGTACAGTACTAATACATTTATAAATGCATTATATCAGTGTAAATGTGTATTTTATATTTTATTATATCAGTAAGTATTTGGTTTGTTTACTTTTCAATAAATTAATAATTTTTTTTTGTAAATAATCTTTCGTTTTCGACTTTTCAATATGCTCGCGCCCCCCTCGCATAGTTATCACGACCCTCAAGGGGGGCACGCCCCACAGTTTGAGAAACACTGCTTTAGTAGGAAGTGAATGCTTAAAAATTACAGCAATTCTTTAATTATGTATATGAAATTTTCTACACTTTCAGCTAACATCGTAAAATGATGTGAATTGTATTTTATAGGGGAAAAAGAGATTTGCGATCCCAGTTAACCCTTTCTCACGGGGTTTATTGAGTTCATAAATTTGAGTGATATACCTATACGATTCCCTAGTGATATTTCTCTATTTTCTATTGAACCTTTTCCTTTGTCATTAAGTTTCCACCTGGCCTTGGTAGACAAGTCAATATAACTCGTGTTCGGCATTGTCGAGTAGCGGGTCGAAATCTAGTGCCACTGAAGAACTTCCTTACAGGGAGGTGATGCACATATGTTCTGACCAGGCTCAAAATTCTCTCATTGACATGATGTGGAAGTTTGAAGAGTGGCTTAAAATTAAGAGGTCTATCACCAATAGACATCATGTTGCTTCAGAGTACTACAGTGCTTCTCAAACTTTCTATACTTGTGACCCAATTTTCAATCATAATTTTCATCGCGCCCTCCTACATACAATTAAAATGTATTGAACTCAATAATAATATATTTTGACGTAAAGCTACAATACGACTTCAATGATAAACTGTAAAAATTATCAAGATAAGTATTAAATTTTGTATGCAATTTTATGACATGTCCATAGGATTTGGTAATTATTAAACTTGTAATTATATATAACTTGATACTGTGTTAAATTAATTATGAAATACATTGTGCAGTACTGATACATTTATAAGTACATTATATTTGTGTAATTCTGTATTTTTCTTATTATGTTAGAATGTATTTTGCGTTGCTTCCTTTCAGTAAATTAATTTTTTTTTCAAATAATCGTTTGTTTTCGACTTATGGATATATTCTCCCCCCCCTTGTAGGGGTATCACGCCCTCCTAGAGGGGCGCGCCCAACAGTTAGAGAAACGCTGGAGTACTACGTAAATTAAAATCAAGCATAATTATATCTTCTCCCTCTTTTGTCTTTTCCAAATATGAGGTTTAATCAACATCACAGATGCACATTTTTTCGCGTATTTTTGTTTATTACAGATTGGTCAAATATAGCTCTTACACTAATAAAACTAATCAATCACCATTAAATATATCTTTATTATTCTTCATGTGCAAGTCTCAAGATAATTTTATAAGAAGTTACTTATAGTGTAACTTCGGGGCTGCGGTAGCCCAGTGGTTAAGGTATCGAATCATGGCAGGCATGTCATGAGTTCGAGCTCAGTACCACCAAAGACCCGCCGTGTAGGGCAGCAATGCACGTTAAATCTGTCGAGAGCTGAAACGTTTTTCCGTTGGTGTGGTGTGATAGTTAGGAGAGGAGGGTGCCAGCTCAGGTGTCATCCACGTGACTTGACCATGGTTCAAAATTACGTGGTCCATCGCCAAAAGCCCTCGTGTAGCTGAACAGTGCGACGATGATATTCACTAGAGAGTAACTTCCCATACTAGTTAGTTTTCAACTTACTAAAAATCGAAAGATTAGTAATAATATTTCATTATATTGGTTGTAATTATAATATTTATTTTCTAAGTTTAAAAAATTAATAATAATTTAAATGACTTACTATTTCCTCCCAAATTTATTCCAGGCAAAATTACAAAAGCCTTTTTTTGACATTTAATATGAAAACATGTACATCAAGTTCAAAAAAGGATCTCCAAGAAAACTTTACTTTTACACATACATAAAAAAAAATAGAACAAGGAACACAAGAATCCACTGCTAGGCTCAAAATTTGCGCGAGATACATCAAAGTTACAAGATATCACTTTTACCGAAGAATTCTTGGTGCGTAAAGTTATTCCATTTTCTCCAAACATGTAGTTATAAAGAGAATCGTAGAACCCATGTCACTAGTGAGATGAATATTTTTCTTAAAAGAAACGAAAGTTCACAGAGGGAATGTCGTTTCATTGATAGATCGATGTCGAAAGTAGGGAACATTGGACAAATCGAAAGCATTCTACAAAGACATTACCTTCGTCAGTGACGTAAACATATAGTTTGCTACTTTGTAGTATAGTCAGCATGATGGAGTATACTAAAATTTGAAATGTAAATGCTGGAACTTCTAAACGAAAAGTACGAAAAAGCCGTACAGCTGTTTAACATAAACCTAGGGGATATAAACATACAAAATAAATAAATCCCCGTTTACTGTACCAAACGGAAAATTGTTTCTCAGAAAAGTTTCCATTTTGAAATGTGTAACTAGTGCTTACTACATAAATTGGAATCATTGATAGTTAAGTACTGATTGTATTAATAATGTACAGATTTCCAACAAAAATATTCTTTTAAAAAAAGTTTAATTAAGTTGTGTGTGTGTGTGTGATTATGATTAACTTTATTTTCTTCATTATATGTTTTTTGAATTACATTAACGAGCTTATACGAATCACAATAAAAGAAATATTCTCTTTAAGAAATGGACATCATAAAATATTATGAGGAAAATCCATTTATCTTCATTTAAAAGATTTTCATTAAGATTTGAAATACATTTTATTTCTTTTTGTAAATAAAAAAATAAGGAAAAAAGGTGGAAATATTTTCTATTTTAAAAATGCATACATGGAATATATTGATGTATTTTTTCGATAGAATTACTTCAAAGTAAATTCTGCTGAAAGAGATTTCAATAATACATATTAACGAGCTATTAACTAAAGTTTTAGGAGTAATATTAATGAGTAAAATTTTAATAAAAACTGATATGGCTTTCATAAGTTCTTCTCAAAAATTGTAAGTAAATTGAATTAACTATCTTACATTAAATAAATGTAGCTACTTATTTGAGTCTTTTTCATTAAAATCCTTTTGGATTGATTCAAACTTATACAAAATAAATCAATTTAAATTTAATGCGTTCGTACAGTATATATATATATATATATATATACTGCTCAAAATAAACTGCAGGAGCAAGCAAAAAAGTGGAGAGAAACCGTTGTTCAATAGCCATGCACGGGCATAGAGTGGAGAGTGCTGGTGCAACAGAATTCAATACAGAAAAAAAAGTAGCCATAAGCAATTGTATTGGAACTTTAATTCTTTCGAATGGTATAAAGAACATGAAATGATGCTTCAGGGCAACATTTGTTGCATGTAAATGACAAAAAACCAATTGCTTACAATTGATAGGAAGAGTTTAATATGGTAAGTGGTTCCCTAGAACTGCGAAGACTGCCGCACAACTTTTTAGCATGGATGCGATGAGATTATCGGTGCGACTTCGGAAAACACTGTTTCACTCTTTAAGGAGTGCAATTTTCTCGTCTTGGAATGTAAGCACAGGCAGTGAATGCGTTGTTCAAATGAGTCGTAAGTATGCTGGGTAAGATATAGGTCAGGAGAAATTGCTGACCACTTCATACATTGTATTGTTACAGCTTGAAGTAAGCTCTCCAGAAGAAGAGCTGCATGATTTCTGGCATTATCCTAAATTAAAAGAAAGGAATTACCAATGGCTGTTGCATAAGGTACGACATGGGTTCTTAGGACTCGTTTGCATACCTTTGAGCCCTGAAATTGCCAGTCCGTATGTTATGCATGTCAGTATGTCCGCCTATGCTGTGTGTGATACCAGCCCATACCACCAAACCACTTAGGCTGAAATATGACCTTTCCTGAACGAGTATAGGGTTAATTCGAGTTCTCTTTTCTCGCCATACCAAAACGCGTCAGGTATTATACTCTAAACTAAATCTGGATTCATCCGTAAGCAGCACTTGACTCCAATCTCGATGCTCAGCAGCCCACTTTCTCCAGGCTTCACGGTGTCTTGTTGTCAACGAATATGCATCATTGACCTATATGCATATACATCATCCACATGAATTTCAATTGGGATTCTTTGGTTTGAGATCCTTCATCCTGTTGCTAAAAGAAACTGTCTTTGAATCTGCGTCACATTGGTTGTTCTGTTTCAACGAGTTGTTTACTGGACATATCGCTCATTATTTGCTGTGGCAACCTGTGGAAAACCATCTCCTAGTTGACATCAAACATGCCATGTTCCTTATAATCGATTCCACTGTCTTGCAATGATACTTATTGCCACTTCAACAGCAAACACTAAAGTTCTTTGTAATTGGCTGGATATTATTCCTGTCTTTTTATAATGCACCAAACCATGGATTTCCGTCGAACATGCTGTCGTGACATTTTCCTGTCCCTTTTTCTCAAAAGAACAGCTGAAAAGTTGAATTTCACTACTAAGGCAACGAAAAACAACAGCCTCTACGAAGTCAGATTTCTGAACTTATTTCCTTTTCTGGTTTTTGACCCCATACACGTTGATTTGCATGAGCAGTTTTCTTTTTCCATTTTTTTCTACAATTTAGATTATGTATGTTTTACTTCAAATTATCAGAAGAAATATACGCGTAATTTCATTAAATCCATGTGCTGCCCTAATTTTTTGAGCAGTATATATATAATATAATATATATATATATATATATATATATATATATATATAT
>BMAV01024661.1:416195-426504 GCA_019973955.1 Trichonephila inaurata madagascariensis | reverse complement strand
AAAAAAAATCGACAGCTTCCATGTCCTATGATTATGCGGCATGTAAAAGATTCCTAGAGTGATTGTTTGAATTGGGTATATTTACAGCACAATTAAAATTCCTAGTACAATCTCGCATCGACAGAGCTCAGGTGCCTCCCTCTGGAGCGGAAACAGAGTGTCAAAATTACATTGTGCAATTGATGTCCATTTATATGGTGCCACACTAAAAAGTGACACTAGTTCCCGAGGAATGTACTAGGTCTGCAATGGTCAACTACCAATCCACACCCCCATTTTAATCTATCTATCTATCTATATATATATATATATATATTAATATATGTACAAGTACAAGCCATTGAGTTTTCCTAAGTATAATTTTTTTAATTATTCGTCGAATACATAAAAAACACTCACACACATGTTATTGATTTTTGTAAAACACAATTATCAGATAAAATTTTTAATCAAAAACAAAAGTGTCATGGGCTAAAAATGTATATGAATAAAAGTAAAAGCAACTATTTATATCAAGGAATAGTGCATTGTTTTCCTTCTGTGAAATTAGAAATATTAATTTAGGCAAATGCACATATTGATATATCACTTCCTAAGAACGTAGACAAATTATTGTTTGGCTTGAAAATTATTAATAAAAATCCAAGGTTTGCAAAGGTTTTCCAATTATCATCCTGCAGAAACTGTCAGTTCCTTCACGAGAAATGAAAAAAAAGGAAAAATGAATATTTTACAATATTTGGATTACTTATATGCATTCGCGTTTACTGCAAAATTTAATCAAAAACAAGCAAAAAAAATGAAATGTTATAGAACAAAGAATGTTCTGTGCATCTGTGTTAAGCAAATATGAAAACTTTATTAATCGTAGTGAAAAAATAAACGAAACGAATAATTTATTGAAATTATATCTAAAGAAAAACTTTACTATCCAGATAATCTGTAACTCAGTATTTATCATAGATTCATTTTATATTTAAAACAAAAGATTAATAAATGTACCCTTATAAGTGATTCACAGCCTGTTATTTTAAGCAGAAAAGCATCCAAATTTACAGTGAATGACATAAAAAATTATCAAAATACAATCATATAAATAGTGATTACTATAAAGGTGGATTATATTTTATGTGGCCTTCTCAATTTCCTCTCATTGAGGCTTCTATTTTAAGACAGTATAGTCTTCATACAGTACAAGTTTTTAATATGTAAAATTTTGATAGAAAATTCTTGATTTAAAGCGTTAAATTTCTCCTTTAAAATATTGAATTTTTCCGTTTAACTTATTCAGACTTCTTTAAGTTAAAAGAGAAGAAAAGTCACACACATAAAAATCAATTCGCGTTGCTTTATTGGTATGTGATACACTATGTTGACTCCACAAACTGCCAAACTTGATATAGCGTATTAACGAGTGGTGTATGCCGAGTCAATCTTTCTCCAGTTATTTAGTGACCGCGGTAACCTAATGGTCAAGGTAACTGCCTTGTGGCCGGCGTGTACTAGCTAGTACAACTGAAGACTCACCATATGGGGGGATGCAAGTTAGATCTGTTGAAGCTCAAACATCCTCCCGTTGTTTTGTTGTGAAGTTAAAAGTGAGGAATGCCATCTCAGGGAGGAGGATCTCATCCTCCATCGAGGGATCTCATCCTCGTCACTTGACCATGGTTCCAAATTACGAGGTCCGTCACCAAAAGCCCTCGAGTAGCTGAATAATGCGATGTTAATATTCACTCACTCACTCCAGTTATTGATCAGATATTCTTGATAAGCGATTAGCATGGAGAATATATAGGCAGGCCAATGAACAATGTTATGTAGTGGGTAAAGAAATCCTGAAAACTGTGTGTCATATGTGTCCATGCATTGTTCTAATGCAGGCTAACGCCAGCTCTGTCAATAAGGAAAAAAACAGGCTCCAAAACCTCAGAGATATAGCACTGATTAGAGACCGGGATGAGTGAGGGAATCCATTATCACCACTAAATCATAATGCAGATTGTATAACACATAAAACAACGGCTGAGAAACTTCTTTCTATGGTATATCTAGACTGAAATTCAACGGTCATGGAATTGCAAGAAGTCTGAAAGACAATACCATCCGGCTACATAATTCTATTACAGATGTAAACACCTATGGTTTTAAAGTAAAGCTAATTGCAGTAATAGACGCATTGAAATCATTCCACTAAGCTACAAATGACACCGGATGTTTCATGCTGACACCGATTGTTATATGTAATAGAACGCATCTGTTGTAACATGGTTTCTAATGCGGCAGAGCAATCGGGCACTGCCATGCAAATAATATTATGGGCAACATGTCGACGAGGATGGTGCTATCGGTGCAATCAGTCAATTATTTCCTTCTGCATTAATTGAATGCTAATCTATAATATTTTTCCTTGATTACTTAAGACATGATCACTGATTTATCTGAATCATTGTTTGATAGCGTTGAACTACGAAATTATATGAGGACTATTGTTAACATACCTCGTAATTTGAGCCACAGTCAAGTGGCGAAGAGCTGGCATCCCCTTTTCCAAACTTCATATAATGCCAACAGGGTGACTTTAAGCCTGGACAGATTTAAACGTTCATAAATCCCTCTACATGTAGGTCTTCAATGGCAGTCCAAGTTCTCAATCATGACTATTCGGCTATTGTGGCCACCAGACTTCTTGGGAGGATAATTTACGATTTATATAGGCAATAACTCTTCTTCAGTTGAAATCAAGATCGAATATTACTTGTATTCCTTTTAGATGCACACTGAAGCTGATCATATAAAACTGCTCCAAAAAGCAATGTCAGTAGTTCAAAACAACATTCTATTTTCCCATATAGAACTTGCTGTTGTCTAAATGCACCAATGATATGCCTAATCATTTGCGTATATCATTACGCTCTATGCTTGGTGAAAATTTAACTTGGCTTGGATGCTGCCCTCACACAATTGTATTTTAGATGGCCAGCTGTATATATGCTTTATGAGATAATAATTTAAATATTAACTAGCAAGCTAAAAGTACATTGAATAAATGAAATTACTCGTTATAACTTTACATTATATTTTGAGATTTTGCTAATGGTAATGATTTGTATATGGTAGTATAATTTCCAAGAAAGTATTCATGATTTTTTTAATAGTAATAAATGTGATATCCAATATTCTTAAATATAATACTTTTTTTGTGTAATCCTTTGTCAATTTATTCATTAAGTAGTTTCTCTGCTGACTGCCTGAAATGAAAGCTAAATAATGTGTCTGCGAAGCGCTTATATATAGTTTTTTTTTCTTAAATTATTCATCTATTGTGAAAAAATCAGTTTATCACAACTTCCACCTTTATTGAACATATTTCACATTAAGAAAGTGATCTCACTAACTGTCTGATATTCAATTTACTGAATACCGAAGGTCATATGTCTCCCATTACAATGAAGTAGACAGTTATTATTCAGTTTAATTGCCTTGGTCATTTACAGTCTCTCTCATAAGCTACAGTGAAAAGTCTCGAAATATAGATCCTTTTTCCAACAACAATTAAAAGAAAGATTATTGCACTTTTTTGAATGTCCATGGCTTTTTTTAGTAATTATGGAACAACATTTCTCAGGATAATAATCCATTAATTTTCGAAATGAACGTTTCGAGTAAAAAGAATACGATTATTTATTTCTAGGTGATTAATATTCGTTGGAATAAAGTTCATTTCAGATGTTAGCCAGTGTAAGTGTGGTATTTCAACTGTGGTAAATTGCTGAAACGCTGTGATTAATTACTGAGCTCCTTATTTGCACTTAATATCATTTTTGAGTAATTAATTTTATATTTTGATTTGTGGTGAACAAGAAAGTCTTACGAATTAATGAGTTCCTTATATAATTTGTTTATAAGGATAAATTATGTTTTCAAAGTCTTACATACTCATTCTAGGATTTATATTATATATGATCTTATATCATATGTTAAAATTTTTTACTTAAGAATACATGTATATATTTGTGTATATTATTAAATATAATACATGCACTAGTGTTTTAGTAATATTCTCTATTTTAAATGTTATTAAAGATAAAGTTTCAGGCACATTTTATTAGTTTAATTTATTTTGCACCATATCAATATTAAAATAGTTAGTGTTTCTGTGAGTTAAAAAATTAATGGTAGATATATTAAACGGAAAATAATAATTATTAGTATAAGTAATGATTTTGACAAAATAATTTTATAGTGCTTTTGTTTTTAACTGCAATATCGTAAGAATGTACAATTTCCTTTAAATAGGTTCATGGAATATTAGTTACTAAATTTAGAAGCTGAATTTAGGCTCTTTAAGCTGCACCTTCTTATCAACTGTGTAGCTGTGTTTCAATTTATTTTATTCAAATCTCTTCAACATAATATATAGTAAATTTAAAATAGTTTTATACGTACTATGAAAATAGTTTAGAAGAAAAAATATTTTTTAAGAATTAATTTGAAAATAACAACTAATTATAATGTCCCTCTTGCTTAAGATAGTTTTAAAGATTTATTTACTTGTTTTTCAGATTTAAAGAATAAAAGTTTTGCAGATGATCTATGAACTAAGAATAAGACATGAAAATGACTAAGTTCAAAATTAAATTTTCATTTTTATTACAATACCTTCCTTTTGGCCTTCGATGGGTATTCAAGAGAATTCAAAATTCTATTGAATATATAAACTCTATATATTAAAAATGTTCAATTATATAAGAAATTATTTAACTTTTAAAATGTTCTCCTATATCAAAGTGGGACCTATGCTTTGCGTCCTTATTCAAAAATGCTAGATCTAGCACTTTCGAGAAAATAAAATTACAGAAAAAGAGGGATTTGTCTTTTTTACAATAGTGTCTTCTGCGTTAACGAATACCGTTATTTATCCACTTATTTATAGGTTATTACACTTTAAGAAAAGGGAATAAAATCATTTAAAAACAAATTATTGAAACACATATGCAAATGCATCTCTTACGTCACAATTTGTCAGAAAGACATAAAAATATATTTAATGTTCGTCATTCAAAATATTACTAGATGTATGAAAAAAATCTTCCCAAAATATCCCAAAGGCATGGCTTACTGAAAATTGGATAAGTTCATCAAGTCAATTAATAAAAGGAAACAAATAAAAAGTCACATACCAGAGAAAAACAAATACTGAACATATCTTCAAAAAAATGCAGTAATATCTATATTCAATTTCATTATTTTTAATTAAAAATATATTTGTTTATAGCAACAAATAACAGCGTTTGATTTTAGTAAAATTAAACCTATAGCTTAAAAATTCAATAAAAATAATTACGAAACTTAATTAGATTTAAAAAGTTATAAGTCCGTAATCTCAAAAACATTACATTTCTTTTAATTAAGAAAAAACACAATGCTACTTTTAATTCTATTGTTTTATTTCAAAAATTTCTTTTTAATTAAAATACTAAATTAAATCTAAATGACAGCAAAAAAAAAAAAAAAAAAAAAAATAGCAGAGAGCTTTACAAATATTCAAATGGTTTTTTCAAATAAATTAAGATAAATATATATGTACACAACACAATGAAATAATTTGTTAATGAGATAAATATTATCAGAATAAAGAAAAACTTTCGGGTTTCTTGTTTGAATTTTAAAAACGTGTTCATTAATACTTTGTTTCAACAAAACGTAATCAGTTATAGAGAGGACGCATGCTTTTTTCCCTAGGTAATTAAAAATAAAATAAGTTTTTGTCCTTTTTTTACATTTAAGATTAAGATATTTAAAAAGCAACCCTTGATAAAATTTTAGGAAAAAAAATGTTTCAGTAGAAGATATTGTGAAATAAGAAAATCTTTGTTTAGATGGGGATTAATTACAGGTAATACTTTCAATATTAATTTTAAAAAAAAGGTATTTATCTTAAAGATTGGTTTACTTGCTAAAACTTATTGTTTATATAATAGCTTCAAAAATGTACGGTAATTAAAACAGCTAATTTCAGAATAAAAGTATTATAAAAAAAATCATACATAGTAAGAAACTCGTGCCCAAAACCTAAATTCAAAGAGTACAAATTTAATTGTGTACTTCATTGTATTATTTAATATTTAAAAAATATCAGTACAAGTTAATTAATGTTCTTCCTTAATTTATATAGGTAAATTTTCCAATAATAATAAAATTAAGTACTTTTTAAGGAGATAAATAAACTCGGAAAAAGTGGTGGAAATATCTTGAATGTCTGGTTTTTTGCATGAGTAATAGAAAAATAAAATTGTCTTATATATACATTTAATACATAAATTAATAAATTTTTATTGAATTAAATTATTATCTTATTATTTAATCGTAATGTTTAAGAAAGGACATTTTTCTTAATACAATTTTAGATTGATTTACAAATTTTTTATTTGATTTTAAAATTAATGTAGGATCAATACATTTTATAAATCGAATATTATAAAACACTGCAAAATGTCAATGCTTTTACAAATTCCTTTTTAAGAACATAAATATTTTTAGAAATCATATTCCAGAAAATTAGGCTTCTTAAGGTTATAATGAAACTGAACTTATATAAAAAAATTAAATCTTATAAAAATAAATTTAATTTAGTTTTAGGCATTTAACTCTTACCTGCGCTGAGATTGATTTCAAAGTATTAAATATTACATGAATTCCTATAAATTGAATGCAATTATTAAGCAGATTACGTAATCATTCTAAAAAAAATGAAGAGAAATGTGTACTAAGTATTGTTATACTATGGCATAGATGATGCTAAAATGCAATAAATATTTTTTTTTAAATTTTAAAAACAGAACAAACAAATTTATATGGAAAAGTACAATGAATTTTGTCAAGTAAATTTCTGTTCTCTGTTTATAAAAAATTGCTGTTATTTTTTATTATTGAAATAATCCCTTCAACAGTAAAAAAATAAATAACGGGTAAACTAATTTAAAAAAATAGTTTAAAAAGTTAGTCAAATCTTTTTAAAAAGTTTAAAAAGCAAGCCTCTTTGAAAATAAAAAGAGCAAAATCCTGTACATATTTGATTTCTTTTCGTTCTAAATGAATAATCGATATCGGAATTTGATAAAATCAATATATTCACACTTTTTTGCTCATCTATATACCTGAAGAGGGGCCTTTATTTCCAATTCCGTTACAATTTATATATTCGAAACGGACATTTAGGATTAGTAATAAGAATCATTAATTCAAATTTGAATAACAATAGAAGAGTGAAAAGTGCAAGATCACAGGTGAAAATGCAACTAATCAATAGTTCTTCTGTTTGCAACATTAAAGAACCGAAAAGCAATCTTGAATTAAAATTCGGAAGTACCAATAATTGAGAATTGGAAAACGATACTTCAGATAGAAGAAAGGAGCAAAAGTAGACTCAGTTTTAATTGAAAAGCCTCAAAAAATAACGTTAAAAACTCATTTAGTTGTAAATGCTCTATTTCTCAACTTAGATTTCCAGAGAAAGCCGGGGGGCGATCAATTATTTGAAACAGATTAGACTAAAAGTGAAATATTTTGGATAATCTATTCATTTATTCAGAATTGATGATAAAAATATTGTTAAGTTTTAACAAATGAAACAAAAACAAAAAAATTAAACTGTTGAAAGTTTGAAATTTACGAGGGTGAGTCGAAAAATAAGTTTCCCCTGTCGACTGTGGTTAGAGTTATGTATGAAAGTCAAAACATAGAATGAGACATAAAAGATAAGGCATAACATTATTTTTCCACATAACTACCAAGTACATTGAAACATTTATTATACCGCTTAATAAGCTTCAAAAGGCTCTCTTGGAAAAACTCAGGGCTTTGCATACGGAAGAAGCGTTTAATGGTTTGTTTGACTTCATCATTGCTTCCACAACGCTTTCAGGCAAAATTCTTCTACAAAGCCGGAAATAGATGAAAGTCACTTAGTGCGAGATCAAGACTGTATGGCGGATAGTGTAGGCGCTCCCAGCCAAAAGTTGCAACATGGTTTTGCGTTGACGTCACCGAGTATGGTCTCGTATTGTCATCCAACAAACGGAACGCCAGATTTGAGAAGCTCAGGCCGCTTTTTTCAAAACGCCTCTTTCAATTTCGAGAAGTTGTCACAGTACCACGTAAAATTGTTGGTTACAACCTCCAAAATATCCATGCAAAAGTAAACGCTTTTTCTGTATGCAAAGACCTACATTTTCCTGCAGTGTTTTTTTTTTTAAGCTTATCAAGGGATATGACAAATGTCTCAATGTACTTGGTACTTACGCAGAAAAATAACATTATGTCTTATCTTTAATGTCTCATTCTATGCTTTGATTTTCATACTCAACTCTGACTACAGATGACAAGGAAAACTTATTTTTCGACTCACCCTCGTATATCTAGAGGGAATAAACATTTCTTTGAAATTAGTGCAAATTAACATTGTTTGTCTGATGATGTCCTTATTTAGTCTAAATACGAACTAATTCAGTGTTTCTAAAACTATCTATATTCGCGACCCAATTTTCAATCAGAATTTTCATCGCACCCTCTCCCCCTTTCCCATACAATAACAATGTGTTGAATTCAGTAATAATGTATAACACTTTGAAGCTAAAGATAAAATACGACCCTAATTTTAAACCGTACAAAGTATGAAGATAAGTATTAAATTTTATGTATGATAAGCCATTAAAAAATCAATAGTAATTATTAAACTTGTTCTTAACTTAGTATTGATACTTATTATCAAATGTATTGTGCCGTTCTGATACATTTATAAGTGTACTATATCAAAGTAAATGTGTATTTTTTTATTATGTCAGAAAACATTTTGTTTTGCTTCCTTTTAGTAAATTGATAATTTTTTAAATAATCTTTTATTTTCGACTTTCTGGTACTTTCGCACCCCCCTTGTAAAGTTATCACGCCCTCCTAGGGGGCGCGCTCCACAGTTTGAGAAACTCTGAATTAATTCATTCATTTTATATATATAAAAAAAAGGTTATTCATAATTTATCAAAGACAAATAGTAAAAGAGTCTGTGAATAAGAAAGGCGAGTCTTATCAAATCTGTTTTATATTCATTATCCATTTACTTTTCTTAAGTATTTTTATTTGCAATTTGAACAACTGTTAACTCTTAACACAATCAAGTGATTTTGAGATGATTTAGGTACATAAATCTCTAAATCTTTTTATTGTAAAAGTAAAATATTTGGTACAAAATAAGATATACTTAGCAGTGTTAAAAATTTATATTTTGAGTTACATGCATAAAAACGTTTTTAAGGTTTTGTAGCAACTGCATATTCGTTTGAAGTGGCTCCCACACACACATAGCATGGCAGTGATAAAATTCGATTCAAGTAGAGCCTTATTTCCTAAAAAAAACTAAATAAAATAAAAATAAATAAAAATGAGTACCCAAAAGCAGTTCAGTAATTCAGATTTGTGTGTTTTTTAAACACTAATTAACTTTTATTGATATAGATTCGGATTTGACTAAGAGATACAGCCGAAATAAACTTTTTTCCCATATGTATTTGGGTATAAAAATAAGATGCACTCAAAATAAAAATTACCCCGATTAATACTCGGGCATGGCAGTTAAAAGTTTAATCTTATACAAGGGTTTTAATTTTTTTAGCCAATTATTTTCCTAAATTTCCTCTTATATTTATAGTAAAATTTAAAATTCATCGCTAATAGTGCATATATCCTTTAATATAAATTCAATTGCGACTATTAATACGAAAAAAAATGATAAGATATTAATTTTATGATACAAAAATAAAAATGCATTATCGTAAATATAAGAAAAAGGTTTAAAGAACAGAAAATATTTTTGACTAACAATAAGCAAAAGAATAAAGTTAATTTTGTGTGTGTGAATAATATTTATAAATTTAACAGAAATATATTATTTCTTTTATTAGAAACATGTATTTCTTTTTTTTTTAAAACTTCTCTCAGATTTAGAAATTTGATCGTCCTAAAGTTTCAAAAAAATAAGATGATTTATGTTTAAAAGGAAGTAGTGGACAATTAGATAAATTAAAAATGAGAGAAATATTTACTGCTGGATGAAAAAATATAATTTACTTTCGAATAGCTTATATGTATGAAAGAATTTTTTCAAACATATATTGGATCTCTCTCAACCCTAAATCAAAATTCTAATTAATATAATTACCAGTTCAGAGTTTAGAAACATGTTTATTTTCTTGAATTATGATACGTTAAAAATTGATTTTACGGAAGTTGACTCTTGGTAGGGAAGTAGAGG
>BMAV01024661.1:373552-411195 GCA_019973955.1 Trichonephila inaurata madagascariensis | reverse complement strand
TTTAGTTTTATTTATAAATTATACTGTAGTAACAAATTTGTCAAATTAATTTAACTGATAATTTGGAACAATATATTTCATTGATAGAAGCTTGAATTTTAAATATTATGCTACAAGAGAGTAATTAAGAAGAAAAAAACTTCATATAATTATATGATAAATGTAAAATTATATTCGTCTTCATATATTTTATTCAGAAAATTGAATCTTTGGAACCATCCAATGGAACACTTACCTAGTTGCATTAACTAAAAGTAATACCGTAAGAATAAAACTTAAATATGTGTTCAAAAATAAAGATAATAGTTAATAACTTCAGGATATTTTCTTTTTAAAATCGAATCTAGTGTTGCTATTCAATGCATAGTAAGAATTAAAGAGAGCATTACTCAGAGAAGTTATCTGAATTAACTTAATACATATATCATAAATTATCACTAAACGGAAATCTCTTATTATTTTTCAAATTTCTTTTCTTTTTAAATGATCCAGTTATGAGAAAGCTATCAGTCTTACAAAAGTAAAATTGTTTTGCATAACTTGAAAAAAATTATTTTGTTTACCTTACTTTTAACATTTTTTCACTTTTAAATGTTTAAAATTGTTAGTTTCATATTCTGATTTATGCCAGAACTCCGATACATAAAAAGATGCAAATAAAGTATTCTCACAAATGCAATATGCATAAAATAATTATTTATTTATGAAATATAAAATAACTCTTCATATATTCACCTAAACACACACGTAAAATTCATATTAATAAATATAATTTTCCGTAACTCAGAATCAAAAAGAAAAGTTGCAGTATAGTTACTAATATATATATATATATAATCTAGCCATTTCATTAAAGTGAATTCAGTATTTGACTATACTTCCGAGGCATAATTCTCGAGTTTTGTATTTTAATTTAATTATACTCTTAAATTTTAGGTTTTTAGGTGATTAAAATGCTGATATTTCACTTCATTTTTGTGAATAATTAAGAAGAAAATAGAAAAGAAAACAAATTACAAGTATTTCGCAAACTCTGAGTTATCATTCTTTAATGAAAAGAAGTAAATAAATTTAATAGATAAAAAAAATTTAATTAATAAGTAGGCTGTGTTTCTTCGAAATAAATGGCAAATTTAATGCATATAAAAACATGTTTTATCGAAGACTAAACTCTGAATATTCAAAACTATAAATCATACCTAAATGTTTCTTTTGTAGAAGTTTATAATCACAATAAAAAAATTTTTTTGAGATTTTTACGTTCCGGTAATACTATATTTTAAATTAGCGTTTAAAAAGTTTCAAGCCAATTTTTTTTTTTACTGGATTTAAATGAAACTGCTCATACAAAATTTCAATCAGTTTATTTGAATAGTAGCCGATTTTTTTCAGTAATGCACATATTTCTATAATTTAACATGAATGAAATAACTGAAAATAGTAACTACTGAATAAAAATTGTCATTTTTAATAAAAATAAAATAAAGCAAAATTTTATTTATTTTAAATTGAAATTAAATATTCTGAATTTTAATTAAATTTGTTCTAGCTAGGCTTTTGTGAGGTTATTCTAATCTTATTTACCAACTCTTGCTGAATATTTGGAATAATAATCGTAATAACAACTTTTCTAATTATTTGAACGTAAAATAACATGAACACAATATCATATTCAAACATAATGGAATATGAAAGGTTTCTCAAGTACATTTTACCTTTTGAATTTGAAATGTCATATTCAATAGTTTTAATTTTACAGTTAAGTATGTGTTGTTCAAGTCATTCAATCTCAGTAATAATTTAACTTCATACTCTTTGAGCTATTAATAATGGAAGCTCTTTTTTGGTGGGTATCAAAATTAAGAAACTAATTTAAAGGCATCCTACTTTTATGATGACTGCAAAGATACATTATTCATGTGTTACACCTTTTATTTTATTGAGACGAAATTTTATTTGGTAAAACAAGTGTTATGTGCATATAAAATGTCCTATCTTGAATGTTTTTATTTACTAGGAATTAATATTGTGTATGTTTCTATGGAAATATAAATATAATTCATGTAAGAGAATATCGAAATATTGTTCTAAATCCACTTATTAAAATTTAATACTAGAATCGAATAAAATAACGCTCTGGAAGTATAAATATATTTCTAAAGAAATCGTTTTAAGGGGATACTGTAGGAAAACAAAAATAAAAAAAAGCAATTTTCTTTCTGAGAAAGATTGTATCAAAATATCTAAGCATTATTTTCTTAGATGGGCTGTTAATATCTGAGGACAACAAACGTCTGGAAAATATCACAATCATTTGGTCAGGATAATGTTGCACATACTTTGTATCTAATATAAAATTGCAATTTTTTCATGCGTTATATGGATTGTGATTTTTATTCTTCACTTTTGTGCTTTTTCTTGTGTCGTAGAAAGTCCATGATACTTGAATTCGATTTTTTTTGCCGTTAAGTAGTGAACATAGTGCTATATAAGCAAAATTCTTATTGGGAAATAACAGAAACTGATACACGATATTAAAAGTAGCTTTTTATGATTCTGTTGTTGCTCATGCCACCAGTCTGACATAGTTAGATCGAGGCCCACGAAATTCATCTTGGCAATGGGCTAGAAGTACGCCTGTCGTTGGTCTTAGCCTTGAGCACCTTACAGGTGACAGTACGATTGAGCTCGTTGAAATTCCCGAATGTACCATAGAACATTACGATAGATGGCGCCACCATCTATCTCCACCTCCACAATTTAGGCATGAAAATGATGTGGAGGGAAATTTTCTCCAGTTCCCTGCACTCGTGATTCAGCCCACAAGACTTCCGCGGACCCCCTGATTTAAAGAGCACGTACTCCATGTGTACTCGGAGGGTATTTGGTGGTACGGGCATTAAGCCCGGGCCTTCCGGTCCGGAGTCCGGTGCTCAAACCACTAGGCTACCCACGGCCACTTATGATTCTTCAAATAGTTAATATTTTAGACATAGTATCTTACAAATATGTTATTTTTGTGGACAAATTATTAACATATTATTTATAGAAATCCATCATACTTATATATATATGCCAACTAGAGCATACTTGATCTTATGATTAATCAATGATGCTTGCAATTATGAAACTTTTTATTTGATAAGTTAAAGTATCATGCATTTTTCTTGAAAAATCAGGAAATATACTATCAAAAGTAGACATAATTTGACATCCTACAATTAATATGGTAAAAATTCATGTTTATTAACCCGCGATCACTCGCGCGGGGTGTTCTGTACACCCCAGCATCAAGAAAATCCTCCCAGGATTCTAAAAAGAATGCGCAGAACCACGATTTTTTCTGTAGCTGCACATTTTAGGTCATTGAACCTTCAGGCATGATGCAATCCTTCTTTCTTGAACGATTGGAATGTAATGACCTTCAAAAGTTTATCTGGGGGACTGAGAACTCCCGCGAGAAGTTGAGCCTTTGCACACAGTCTGCTCTGAATATTTGGAAAATGATTAAAATATTATTTTTCTACTTTCTACTATCATTATCTCATTAATTATAATGTATATTTGTTACTGGTATATATGTTCTACTGGTTTATGAAAAAACATAAAATTATGTGTTTTAAAATGAAAATTTTGTATTTTTAGTTTAAATTAATGTTAGTCTAATTTGTATGCAATAAATTTAATAATTTTATTTGAATAATACAAAAAACATCTTGTACTTTATAAATATGTATCTCATAATGACATAATTTTATTTTCATAATTAAATACACGTGCTAAAAGTTTGGGGTGTTCTCTACACCCCGCGAGTAACGACGGTAGCAAAAACAGGCGCGAGTGACCGCGGGTTAATATAATGAAAAGAGATTCACAAAATTTATATTTGACCACTCATTTATTCAGACCCTAAATGTATTGAATATTAAAAGAAAAATTAATAAATGTAAATAGCTTTCAACAAAATTACGGATATGTTTGGATTGCTTAAAAAATATTTTTTTAGTCGCAAGACGAAAACAATACTAAGCTCTTTATAATAAAATATGTAGCTGTTTTTTTTTTTTCAAAACAGTGTAGGATATTTTAACCGTGATGTTCTGGTCATTAAATTTTATACATTTCTGTTTGGTAGGGCTCGAGGCAACAATTTTGGTTCAAATACAATTTTTAAGGGAATTCGGAAACCTATATACCGACAATATTAAATTGGCTGTTTTCGATGTTCCTTTTCTCACAGTCTGTTATGTGCACATGCTTGAAATTTTCCATACAATTAAAGTATACCCTTCTATTTATACAAAAATGAGCTTTTATCTAATTTTGAAATTTTTAATAATTTATAAAATATTTTATCAAACATAGTGAAATTTAATCCATTTTTCACATAAGAAAATTTGTAAAAAATAAATTCTTCAGTTTTTTTACAAAAGGCTCATTTCAGTTCAATCATTATAAATATATCATAAGAGACTTACATACTTGTGAACAGTATTTTCCCAGAAAAGGTACATCGAACATCAAAAATTTACATTTTGAGATGAATGAACTTTAATATATAATTACTTTTTTTTTTGTTAAAACATTCTTCCCCATACTCCAAATCATCTAAATTTTTTTGAATCTCATCATCGTCTCTCTTCCTTTTAAGTATTCTTTATTTCCTATAACTTCCCTTGTTTTTTGTAAACATGAGTATTTAACCTTTAACATCCTCTCTTTGTCGAGGCGCCGCATTGACTGTACCTTGTACCAGGCTCAATACATAGTTTCCTCAAAATTTGTGGTTTTGATACATTTCCCATATTAAATGATGAAATTGCATCCTATATACCCAATGATAATACTTCTATTTGTTCAAATATTTTCTTCGGTACACGAGACCATATTACGTTGTTTATACTTCCATTGAGATTTTGTGTACCTCCATGCAAACACTTTTTTAGCAATTCTGGATTAAATGTTTGGATTTCCATCATTCATTCAACTTTTAAGCAAAAATAAAATACTTTGTTTACATTTTTCGCCATTTAAATGGGCGTGGTCCAGTTTCAATGATTACTTAAAAATAGCTCTTAAGTGCTTCTAACTGCCCTAGAGGTTAAAGTAATGTATTTTTCGAAAGGTTAAAATCTATGTAATTTGAAAATGTGAAAATCTCAAAATTGTCATATTAAGAAGATATTAGATTTCCAACACGCCTTAAAGGTTATAGAGTCGAATATTTAGGATTTCAACGTATCAACACATTAACGGGCTTTGAAATCTTAGTATGACTTGCTATAGTAGTTAAGTGAAACGAATAACAGTTTATACGTAGTTTTATCTTTTAAAAAAATCGTTAAAAGTTATAATGATCATCTCGTTAATAATTTATTGAATTGCTTTGGTAGTGTTGATGAAAAAAAAAATCTTATATTATTATATAGGAAAAAAATCTTATATTATTTTAATTGGTTATAATTTATGTTAATAAATTAGTTATTAAATTGATTATAATAATGTTAACAAATTTGTTATAACTTTTATGTGTCTAAGATTATATTTGTCAATAAATTCTGTTGTTGTTGTTGCTAATTCCCCTTGATCGGCAGCAGCAGATCTAGGGCTACAAAATTCTTCGTAACAAGGTGCTAGTTATTACGTCTGTCGTTAACCGTAGCTTTAAGGACCATGCAGGTGACTGCACGATTTCGTTCGGTTCCACCCCAATTTTGAAGGAGAACACCATGAAGGTTGGCCAGGGAGTCTCGCACCTCTCTCCAGGAATATTTTCCCTTTCCTCATGCCACGTTGGCACTATACATTTATAAACATCCATGCCTTCCCCCGGACTCGAAACCAGGCCTACGGCACTGCAGTCAGCGTCATTAACCAAACTAGAGGATGCATGGCTGTAAATTCCAATGGGGTATATTGTATCAAACAAGAAATATAAATGAATTCTCTGAAATTTACAACGCTGAAAAATAGAGGATTACTTAACCTCACAAAGTAAAGAAGACAGAAGTGTAGAAATGCAATATATTTTATTAAATAAATGTTTTAGAGAAAAACAAGGACTTGTAAGTTTAAAATTTTACGGATAGAAACTTTCCTCTGCCAAGAGTTTTGTTTTAGAATCATTTAATTTTCAGATAAATTATAAATATTTTCCCTAATAAAATATAAAAATTAATAGTTATATAGTAACAAAACTACACATTCTGTTAAAACAATAAAAAATAGGAAATCTATTAAATTATGATTTGGCAATAAGTGTACTAAGTTATTTCTTATATTTGACCATGTCTAATAATAAAAGTCTACATCAAAATATTTGACGTTTAATCCATAAAAATAAACTCAATCAATTGCAACACATTACTATATAATCTTGATACTAAATATTTACAAACTCCACTTTTTGTAAGGTTTTTTTTTTTTTTTTTGAAAGGATCATAAATAAAATCTGGTATCCAGAATTCCATTCACTGTAAGGAAAAAATTATGTTTACTTTTTGAAAAGAAAGACCACAAAGGTATTCTAAAATGGTTTTTTTAATCCGTGTTATTTGCTTTTCTCTCAATTTGTTCTGTTTCTGTTCGATTTATTTAAGTTGCTAAATTCATAAGATAAAGCTTCAATACTACGAATTTATTAAAAGCTTACACATCTCTATAAATAAAACTCTAAACATCAATCCAATATTTCCTATGCTTTTTCAACAACAAAAACAAAATTAAAACGGTACATTTTATCTCAAACCTCCAACAAAAAGGAAATATTGATAGTGGACAAAAATAAAAAAAAAAGAAAGTTAACCCAAAAAAGCATGAAATTTAAATGCAATTTATAATCCTTCAAATCAAAATGGGTTTTTTGAAAGAATAAATTCTTCCATTAAAAACCCTATAAGTCGAAATGGAATTGTCTTTAATGGAAAGAAAGCTAGCTTTAAAAAAATGTTTACATAGAGAAAGAGAAATGCAGTTTTTGAGGAAATGGTCGTAACAAGAAATACATAACAGATAGTAATTAAATGGGACAAAAATTGAACTATATAAAATAGAAATGAAAATTTTCGGTTAAGAATCAGAATGAAAATTTTAAACTCCCACAACTGCAATAATTAAATTTTAGAAGAAATATTACATTTAATTAAATGTTCCTCACAAGTGAAGAAAAAATAGTTTGTAGTCCTATCGGGAGTTAAGAAAAGCAGTAAAGGATACAGAACACCTCCTAAATTAAAAACAATTCTGAGAATATATATATATATATATATATATATATATATATATAGAAACATACTTTAATAAGGTGTAACAGTCTACTTTTTAAGTCCATTTAGATCTTGATCTAAGTTTAATTTAAGGTAAAACCTTAACATATATGAAATCTACATCCACATATTTTAAGAAAAGTCTAGTGTTCAAAATATTTAGTTTATATATATATATATATATATATATATGATCTTTGTAAAACTTCTTCATTTGTTTAATTCAAATTTAATTTAATTAAGACTATTTAATCATTTACATATCTATGGCAGTGCTTCTCAAAGTTTCAATATTCGCGACCCAATATTCAATCATAATTTTCATCGCGCACCCCTCATACAATAACAATCTATTGAATTCAATAATACTATACTTTAATGTTAAACTACGATACGACTTTAACCTCTAAAGTGCTACCAGCCTATATAAACGGGTGGCTCAGCCAAAGCATTAATTTCCCCTGACGCAAATATACGTCTTTCCGAAATACGATCTTTTTTGTGCACTGTTATTCAAAACATTTTTCCGAAGGTTTTGGAATGCAATAAAAGGGCCTTGACAATGTTTGCGAAGGATTTACTTATTTCAGATTATTTCCATCTTTGTTCCTCCCCCCCTACCCCAATATACCTTATACGCGTGCCTACGTGGAAAACGATTGGCTTTGTTAAGCTAATAGCGTAACTTGTATTTGGTAGTTGAAGGATTTATACATAGATACATATTATCATAATTACCGTACATATTATCAAGATAAGTGTTACTTTTTGTATATAATTTTATGTATGACAATCCCATAGGGTCACTGGTAATTATTAAACTTGTTCTTAACTTAGTATTGTTACATTAATTATAAAATAAATTGTGTAGCACTGATACATTTATAAGTGTAATAAATCAGTGTAAATATATATTTTATTTTTTATTATGTCAGAAAGTATTTTGTTTGTTTTCTTTCAAAAAATCAATTTTTTAAAAATAATCTTGTGTTTTTCACCTTTCATTATGATCTCGCCCCCTCCTCGTATAGAGTTGTTATTTAAAATTAGTTTGTTTCATAAAACCAAACTGCCATTGATTTAGTCTCTGTCGTCTACTTATAGTAGTTGAACAACTTACCAAATTATGCAAAGAAATTTTGGTACAGGCCAATACTAAAAGCTAACACAACAGGCCAAAGCTGAAAGCTAATACAACCATCAAATCATTTCAGTTTGATTTATTGTATTTTAATTGAGATGTTGTTGAAATATTCCCATTATAATATACTTATTAATAAATAAATATTTGAAGCGTGTTTCATTTTTAGGTATTCAATTTTAAAACCTAACTGGAAATTCTTAATCTTCAGTACCAATCATTAACTACTGTTGACCCACTAATCATTTCAAAGAAACATTTCTAAACCATAACTTATTAATTACATTGATTTTTGTAAGCAAATAATCATTCAACATAGTATTGTCAAAACCTACAGAACCAATTTAAGTGAAACTTCGTATGACAATATTTAGAGAGAGAGAGAGAGAGAGAAGTATTCCTAAAAGATGATAATAAAAAATAATGGTTCATGTTTATATGTAGGATTCTGCAAAAAGGATGCAGTATGATGGTCCTTTTGGAGGGATTAAATATAGAGAATGATTGCCGTGACAGAAATGCACGTCTCTCAATCAACTCTCATGCTATTTACATTCTTTTTTTTTGTGAGGTAATGGAATAATTAATTCCATTCCTCTGAATATGCATTTCTTATCTCCAGAGGGAGCTGGCGATCTGTAATTGTTTTGCCAAAAGCATTCCAGGTATGCTCTGTGGCACTCAGATTTGGAGATCTTGCTGGCCATTCCATCCTCTGAATATTTTCAGTATTCAGGTATTCATCGACCAGTTGAGTTGTAAATGAGGTTCATCGTCGATGCAAATGAACAGGGAGCCAATTGCTCCTCTGAAAATCTTACATAGGGCTCTAATATCTGATTCCTATATCTCACAGTAGTCAGGGTGCCTCCCTTAACCCCTTAGGGACCAGCGGAAGGAGAAAGAAGCCTTTCCCCATGCCCGTACGTTCGGAGAGGATACGCACGCTCGGGACCGGTCGAATTTCCCTGTTAAGCCTATATATAATTTCCTTTAAAAATTCATATAAAGTTTTAAATGCAATCAAATATACGCTAAAATTTACAATTTACTATCATTGATAATATTTGAACATGATGTACAAAAATTTTCACTATATTTAAAAAAACAATTGCAAATTTTAAAGAAAATGTTTTCATTTTAATACCATAAAAAAAATTACATACACTTTCAAAAAAATTGACAAAAATCCCATACATTTAAATACGAATGTAGAAAATATTAGAAAACTAAACCAACTTTTTCAAAATATATACCGAAATCCATAGAGCAATAGATCACGAGAATCTAAATGTCCTATTCTCTCGAAAAGTAAACATGTGCAGTTGCTTATATTCATATCTAATTAAAAAAGATGGATCTGAAAGCACATATTGAAGTTCAAAGTTTTATAAAACATTATTTAAAAAAAAGGATTTTAACCGCCATCTAATGCGTGTTAAAATTAATATAAAAACGATCCTAACTCTGATCACACCGGTGTGATCAAGGACATGCGAGGAGGGAAAAATTAATCACATATATGATACTGTGGGCCGTGGAGGGAGAAACGTGTGATCACATATATGTGATTATGGTACTGAACGGGTTAAAGATATGTAGAGCTCTGTCCTAGTGTTCAACATCAAGTCTCGACCCAGACCATAACATCATCTCTACAATGGTTCAATTCCATGACGTTGGAAGGATGGTCCTGGATACTTAGTTCTCTCCATGTGTAAACACGTCTAGAATCAGTAATCTTACTGAGTTTCGATTCATCAGTGAAGAGAACAAAGGTTCACTTCTTCCGTGTCTAAGGATGATATTGTATGCACCATGTCAAGTAAGCTTTTTTTGACCTGGTAAAGTGGGATGCAGGTCATCGGTCTCCCGGCATAAGGCCCTGCCTCATTAAGTCTTCGATAAACAGTATACTTCGAAACTGATAGCAGAGGAGAAGTTATTTAATAAAAGAGTATCATTCATTCACTTAATTTACAGTTAAAGTCAAATAGAAATCAACCTGTCTTGTGTTGGCCCTTGAGTTCCCTGTAATAGGTAAATTTAAAAAAAAAATGATTATAGAAGTCTTTGAAGAAATGATTACAGAAACACTACCAAAATTAAAACATCACAGAAGAAGATTTGAAGTAGCTGTCTTATTAATTTTTTTTAATCTGTATGGAATAAAATAATGATATTGATTTTGTAATCATATAATTAAAGTAAAATATCTTTTGTTTGTTATGTTTATTAATATGCATTGAAAATGGTTCAGAAGTTTTTGAAAAATCTACAAGAATGTGCTTGTTTCTTATCTTTTTCACACCAATGTACATTAATTGCAGCTACTACTGCAAATTGCATTTTATTTGTCTTAAATTTAATAAAATAGAGATGTATGAAAGCTATATATAAAATAGCTATATGGCGATTACACTGCTATTATATCATTATCTGAAAATAGATAGTTTTTAATTGAATATGTAGATTAATAGTTCAATTTAGCACAGAAACTGTTTAAATAAAAATATTTTTATCATTAAATTATTATTTTAAAATAAAATAAGAATAATCTTGTTTATGCATCTTCCTGATTAAAATAATACACAAATGTTAAAACTTTAAAAAAAATTAATCAACACAAATTGTACCATTCTGGCACATACTACCCAACATAGCAAATAAAATTAAAAACAAAAAACAAACAAAGGATACCATTTCATGAAACGAGACCCACCGTAAAAATATCTTACGATATAGAATTCATTGGCAGAAATAAAATACACTACACATCCCATGAGCTGCGTTTTTCGGAAAAGCATAAAAATGCTAACTGTTTCCCTTACAGTAAGCAATAAACATATTTAATAAGTTGTATCTCATAATATGAGGACAGGGGCCTCAAATGTATCAAATGTACTGTAAAGTTACGACTTGTAACTTCCATAGCTTTTAAAAAGAAGCAAAGCAGCAAAAAATCTTACAAAAAGAAATTTTGTAGCAGCAGGTGTGCTCATTTCTTCTCTATTCAGCTAAGATTTCTTTTCTCCCTGCTGATGATCAATATCTAGAACTGCATATATGAGCCTATCGATCATACACGTGATCTCATAACGATTTGTGTGTATTCTACTATATATGGTTCACGTTTCACTAAGTCCAGAGACAAATATTACTTTCTGCCACTTTTAGAACATTCAGAAGAAATGACGGTAGAGAACTACAGAGCGGTGGTTATTGAAAGCCTGTCTTTCTGTTTCGGAAGGTGGATCTCTTTTGTACGGGTTTTTCTTCTAGTTTGGAAAACTTTGCGACTGAATGCGTTATAAGATATTCTGATTACAACTGAAATATTAGTCTTTGAGTGTTTATATTTTACCAGAAAATTGCATAGTTTTTGTAACTGTATTTTTATGTTAAATATAAAACAGGATATATATACACACACACACACACACATACATACACATATATATATATATATATACGATATATATATATATATATTGTGATGAATACAAAAAAAATTTTCCAACTTCATAGAAATTTAAAAACATTTTACTTCTTTCAGCATATTCAATTTATTCAATTCAAATAATAAATGCCATTAAAATGAAAAAAGGAAACAAAACTGCTTGTCATTTTGTACAAAATACTTAATTTGGGGTGATTAAAAATTGTATTTAAACGAATAATATAAAAAAAAATAAAGTCAATTCCTACTTAAGTCAGCAGAGAAAAATTTTATTTTAGTTTCTTTTTATTAAATAATTACAATTAATCTAAATATGTACATACATATGACAGAACCACAGTATTAAGTAGCAAAATACCTTTTAAATTATTGTTAAAAACTTTTTAACTACATAAAATTTGTAATTGCATTTTTTAATAAAAGTGGAATACAATAAATAAGAATTTATTGAAAAAACCAGTGTAAAATGAAAGTTGACGTCTAATTAGCATATTATTATTCAGGTTAAGTTAAACCTTCATCACAAATTTAACAAGAGCTGTTTCATCCAATGGTGCTGTCATTTAGAGGAATAGTATCGACTGAAATATATCTCTTAAACTGTAATTAATTTAATTAAATTTAATTATTAATGTTTGAAAAAACTATATTTACATCAGGTGTCATCCACTACAAGTTTAAAAAAATATATTTGAACTTGAATGGATGAATAAAAAGTATTTTATTAACGATTGAAAATGTGTACAAGATATATAAATATATATAGGGAGTATGTGAATCAATAGTAGGAATTGAAAAATCACCTTTAATGGTTGTATATTGTCAATAAATAAAGATTTAATGAATAAAAGCTCTACCTACAAAATAATGTGTATCGTATGAGAAGATTGAATAAGCATTCTCTTAAATGTTATTAGTTGAAAAGTATTCCAGAGTCTTATGAAGGACCAGGAATAAATCGAGCTAATGATGCTTCAAATTTTTAGTTTGGGTATGGTAAGCAAGTACTGCTTGGTCATTAATTAGCGTCTTGGTAAAAAAGTAATGATTACTTTTCAAAACGTTGAACCATAAATGATAGTTTCAGAATCTGACAGTAATTTGTTTTGATATTATTTATTTTATCATATAGATTTATTAGTTTTAAATTTATTATCATCTATTATTCAATAAAAATAAATTTGGGGAAATATTTCAAACATAACAGTTAGTGCTTTAAAAGCAATCCTGGGGTAAATAAAGTAAAATAATCTTTCAATGTAAGATTATACTTACGACTTTTGCAATTTTACTAGTAACAGATAAAAGATTATTTTAGAAGAATTCTTAAAGATAAGTTTAAAAGAACAGTTTCACTTTTAAATTGCTATTTTAATACGAATTTGATCTTAAAATTATTTTGAGAATTTAATACTCTTTTCAAGTAATAAATGATTCTCTCTGAAATAATTCAAAGATCTTTAATTAGAAATAACAAAAACAAACACGAAAACTCCTAACTAAACTAAACGACACCATTATCAATTGAACAAATGTGGTGCAAAGAAAAATGATGTAGAAGATTAACACATAGTACCAAGACAAACACCCAAGCTGAAATTGAAACTCCAAGACAGGATATTAACGTTACTATACATTACTAGCCAAATTACATAAGCCTTCGTAAATAATCATACAACTGACAATCCCTTCACTTCCATAAAGCTAACCTGTTTTCACTCCGTTTGGGGTGATATGACATAGAGCGAGAAACCTTTGACGACTGTCAGATAATCCACTGAGGGCAATCCTGTCAGTGTTTACGCCGTAGGAATTAGAACCGTCTTCCTTGAGTCCTGTTTAACTCATATCACGAAATAACTGATGATATTCAATGCCTGTTGTGATTTCTATCATATTATCTTTGATTGTTTTATGTGACAATGCGCTTGGTATTAGTTAAGGGAAAAAAAAGGAATTATGTTATTGTGTGGGTGGGTGAAAGTTAAGGTTTTGATGATAGGAATAAAATGTTTGTGAATTGTTCAATAAATTGCGTTTCCATAACTTTTCTCTTCCCCTAGTTTGAAGACCGATAAATAAAAAAAATAGATATTTATTATATGTGGATTGTCAGAGTTAGAAAATCAGAAACAAAGTTTTATCTGTGATAATTAATATAGAACAGTGTTTCTCAAACTTTGTGGCGCGCCCCCCTAGGGGGCGTGATAACTCTACAAGGGGGCACGAGTATATCAAAAAGCCGAAAATAAAAGATTATTTTTAAAAAAATTTATTTACTAAAAGGAAACAAAACAAAATACAACCAGACATAATAAAAAATAAAATACATATTTGTACTGATTTAATACACTTATAAATGTATCAATACTGCACAGTGTGTTTCATAATTAATTTAGCAGTACTAAGCTAAGAGCAAGCTTAAGTGCCAATGGCCCTATAGGTATGTCATAAAATTATATATAAAATGTAATAGTTATTTTGATAATTTGTACGGTTTATAATTAAAGTCGTGTTGTAGCTTTACGTCAAAGCACATTATTATTGAATTCAATACAAAGATATTGCATGGAGGGGGGCGCGATGAAAATTATGATTGAAAATTGGGGCGCAAGTGTAGAAAGTTTGAGAAGCACTGATATAGAAAATAAAAATAACGATAAATAACAAAAGAGAAGATTAAAGGCAGGGTATTTGTGATACATGTTAACAGCTAAATTATCGAATTCTTAAAATCTATTTATTATTTGTAACTAAATAAGAAAACAAAGACTCAATTTTTAATCAGTGAAAAAATTTTACTTTTCAAAAGTATTGAAATTCATTTTAGATGCTTGTATTAAAAATTCCCTTTTGCATAATTTCTTATAATAATTTATTTTAATGCGCAACATATTGCACTTTTACAATCAGGATGTATTTGTCTACATGATTCGCAATTTCCTTTCGGTGTAATTTTCATTTCCTAACATTCTGTGATTAATGTTTAACTGAAATATTTTAGTTCATATGCATCAAATGAATAATGAAAATATTTAAATTAGTGCCAAAGCAATAAATATAGCATTATTTGTACACATCCTCAGATTTCTATTTCATAGCTCCCTTTCAAAGAATCTGTGTAAATTGAATACTTTTCTTATAAAAATCTCAATGCTAAAAAAGCGTAAAAAACAGCTAAAAGTATATTTCCATGATGTTTAAAAATTTAGGTACTATGCAACATTGAAAATATAACCTTTTTAAAAGTTGTTTCACTTTAAGAACTTTATGAAAACATTTATTCATGGTATCATTGCATCATTTTTAATCATTTGGCGAACCATAATTAATTAAATGGTTTTTGTAGAAAAGAATCTAGTGTCTGATAAAAAAAAATGAGAAATAAAAAAGGAACACTTCTGAGTAATATTCATCTAAATTCTAAAAATAACAATCCCAAAGACAAAAAAAGCATTTATAATACGAGTAAAAGCTCAATCTTTTTCATTAACTTTTTTCCCAGAAGTATTTCCAAGTTTAAAAATGAGGAAATTTTTAATTTAACATTATCTTTCACACACATTGTGAGTTGCACATACTACAGAATTAATTAATCGATCCCGCTTATGATAATATATATTTGAAAAACCATTTAATACCTTACACACATTTTTTTTTATTTTTTTTTTTATGAAATAAGCTCTTTTTTTATGTTTTGTAAGGAAATAAAACACAAGCTTTAGATCGTAATGGCATGTTTGAAGTTTGAAATTTATAGCATTAACTAAAAACGGAAGTTTTGTACAACGTCGATAGAACTTTAAGCGACCACTACAGTAATCTATTTTCATTAAGGTTCTCCCCAGTTGACATACGCTTTTGCGATGCTATAATTGCTCAAGAGACAACTTGTTACGTCACTTTAAGCCATAAAATCTAGGGAAGCTATTAATAGCTTATTAGAAGAACATTGTGTTTTTTCACATTCTTTATCCATTGTGTATGTGCTCGAAGTCCATTATTACTCATTAAATCCCCTATCTAGAGTGTTTTTATGAGAAAAATTACGGAGTTTTTCGTTTTTTGTTGAAAGTTGATATCTACAGTGCCGTATCCTAAAGTAAACGCCACTTAATTAATATAAATATCGAAATATTATGGATTAAATTTTATGTAGAAGATATTATAAAAAGAGTTATACCTATATATGTAGATTATATTGATGTACTAAAATATCTGGAAAACTTAAGATTTTTTTTTTATCAATTGTTCTTAAGAATCATTTTAATTAAGGTATCCGACTACGTTAGAAACAGCGATTTTGCAAAAGCTTATAAATGGATAATATTTATGATATTTAGTATCACTTAGATTAGAATACATGTATAAAATTGTTTTAGGAATATTTTTTATTACTATTTAAATGCAATATTTTGGCAAAAAATTAACTTAGAATGACCTATTTTCAAAAAGTTTTCCTTTTATGAAAAATGCTTCTATAATAATAATATTTTGTTTATATAAAGAAAAGACTTCTGCAGAGATCCTGAACTAGGATAAATAAATTAAAAGTGGATTTATCCATATTTAAATACCACAGATGAGAGAAATTTTAAGAAAAAAAAAAAACGCCGGTAATTTTTTTCAATTGGTAGACGCTCTGGATATGTCTTTACTTTATATAATTAAAATATTATTATTATAAAAGAATTTTTCATAAAAGGAGAACTTTTTGAATATATGTATTTTTAAGTTTATTTTTTGCCAAAATGTTTTATTTAAATAATTTTTTATTGCAAAGATATTCTTAAAAGAATTTTATACGTGTATGTTAATTTAAGTGACACTAAATATCAGAAAATTATCCATTTATGCTCTATTTTAAAATCACGGACCTGAACGCAGTCGGATGCCTTAACACATTTAGTACAGACATATCAATATTGAATGTATATTATTGGTAAACTGTTAATTATTATAAGTAATTACAAATTGTTGTTATAACTTAACAAATATAGCTTATGACAAATTTTAAGCAATATGTGTACTTAATATGTATCAAATACATGTGTAAATATTAATCTTAATACTATATTTCAGTTACATGTCTTAAAAAATTAGTATTTATTTCTCCGTAATAAAGATACACCACGCTACTTCAGCTGTCCATTTTTGCTGATATTTGATAATATCTTTGACTCATGATTTAAATTTTAGTTGATTATGATCTTTCCAAATTATTCTGTACATAAAAATCCTAATTATGAAAACATATTTCTTAAAATAATATGCTTTTACCATGCTTTTATACACTGAAAATTGATCATTTCTTTTCGAGTTTTTCTTTTCTATACGTTAAGAATTAGTATATAGCAAGATTCAAATTATAATTATAAAGTGAGTTGAAAATATGGGTCATCAATTGCGACAAACATTGCATTTTGTTCTCATTTACATCCAACTCCGTTCAAAATCTTTCAGTACAATCTTACAATCTAAGTTTTCGGGAAACTTAACAGGAATCCTAACGGAGTTCAAAAAATTCTTTTGTTTCTATAAGAGTAAAAAAAAATGCAGCAAAAACTTTCTTTCTCCAACTGCAAGGATAGGATAAAAGAATCCTTCTTCTTAATGGTTCTTTCTAACGATACCTTGTCTTTGTTCTTGTTTTATTTAAGGTGAGAAAAAGTCGTTCTACTCTACCCTTTTTTCCTAATGACGTATTCAACGAAACATTATTTGCTTCTAAGAAAAGTCTCAAAAGTCTACATTTGATTTCTGTACACCAAATTATTCGTGCTTTCGCGCTTTGAATTACAAATAGCAGCGAAAGGAAAGTTTCCAAAATCAATTACTAACCTTTTGTGTTACGTTTCCGACACTCCTCTTTAATTTTGAACTCGATTTGTTTCATATTCATTATTCATTTCTCTCAAGTGAATGACTGCTCTTCACTCGCAATTTAGAAAACTGAAGTATATTGGATGAATTTAGAGTGATTGTTCATTATAAAACGAGATATATCTGCTGTGAAAAATATAAAAACAGTACCTATTGTTAAATTGCTGTCCTTTAATAACAAAACTAGTAATTATAATTTAATAATTAAATCTTCAGAAGAGATATTAATTAAAATCAGAATACTGGAGTCTGAAACAATCTAGTGATTATTAATGGGATTCAAATTACTTTGTAGCTGGTAGGATAGGCTTGTTTGCAAATTGCAGCAGCTGGTTTGTTACAAATTATAATGAGAGAATTAGCTCTAAAATTTGGTAATTAGTTTTAGAATAATATTTGTATCTTAGAAAAGCATATAATATCATAAATTAGATGCTTCCAAAGTCAGTTATTTTCATTAATCAAAAGTTATGTTTTCAGAAAGTTATACTGACTTAAATTAGAAATTACTTTAATATGGTTATTTTTTCTTGTAGTCACATGTCAGATTAAATTACTTGATAGAGCAGATTGTAATTTATAGTCCTTTTTTTCTATATAGTGTCAAATTTCTCAACATCATATCAAAATTATGGATACTTGTCCAGAGACGGTAGGATTTAATTAAAACTTTATTTTCAATACCTTAACATTTATTTCTTATATTTAATCTGACAAGACATTTTTTAGGTACAGGAAATTGAATTTTATGTTTTGAAAAGAAATATTTGTTTAAATAAAAAATTGAAGAAAACAAAATATTTAGCAAAATTTATGATTCTGTTTACTTCCATTTCTGCAAAATATATCATATTTTACCAGTTTATATTTTAAGAAGAAACAAAATTTCTTATAAGAAAATTAATCGATATTTTTAGTGCTATTAGGTAGATAGATTATTACTTTATTTTTTTTAATTGATGTAATTGCAGTTGAAAATTTATTACAGATGATATAAATTCCCCGTATGCTAATTTTACTAGAATGTACATCGTTAAGTTTTTATATTTTTTAGTCACATTTTTATCAAAATAAATCGATTTTTTAAAAATTAATATGTATTTTAACGATAGTTTTAATGATTTCCTTTAACACAGAGTATTATTAGCCCGAAATTTAAATACTTTTATTTTGATGTTTTAAAAAATATTATATAGAACATACAATTTATGGTGTATAAAAAACATAGGGAGTAAAAAGTATACAGTGTATGAATGATACTATGCACACACGTTAATATTCTGTATTTACAATTATTCTTACAGCGACTTGTAGTAGCTTGATGTTCTATCTAGTTTAATGTAAATGAGTAGATTTTTTCTATAATGTACAACAGTGGTCTTTAAAGTTTGTCGATTCATAGAACCTTTAAACCTATAAGGTGCTTTCCCCATAGCCATTTCAAAATGCTTCCAAGAAGAATGTATCTTAAAATAATGTTTAAGGTAAATCAACATATGTTATAGGTACTTTAAGTAAAGCAAATTATAAAAAAAATAATGTATTTTTTTATTAAAATTTTTAATGTAATATTAATTTAATTTAATTATTAATCGAGAGAGCATTATATAATTCATGCTCCAAATGTTATCTATCAGTGCATTATCTTTAAAAACTGGGATATGTGTTTATACATTTATTTTACACAAACTATTGAAGTCTATTGCAGCAATCTGCAGCCTCTTTGCATATTCTCTCTCTATCTGCTTCTATGCATAAAAAAGCGTTTCAGTATTCTTTTATTATTATTACATTATATTAAAAGTTGCAGGAAACTACTTAAAATAAAGACTGCGTGACACCGAATTTATTTTCCAAGTGGGATCCGAGTTAGGAGACTCAGCTTTAGATACTTGAGGTCATAAAAAAACTCCATAGAGAACGTGAATCTATTTTGCATACACATTTATTGTTTTCTTTTCGAATTTTTCTTTTGATTCGTGAAACTCCTAGGTATTCTTCGTGGTACCTCAAGGTTTCATGGAACACAGTTGAAGACCACTGATGTACATGATAGTGATATCATCTTTGATAGCATTCCCAATGGTTTAATTTCTAATCCGAAACACAATAAAGAATGTTATTCTTAAAAAAATTAATTAATTTCAAATCCATGTTTATGAAAAAAATTATAAATCCAAATGTGTTTGAAAATATATTTAACTTAAACCTAAAAAAATATGACTCAGAAATTGTCAGACGATAAATTGTACAAGCATGGTAAATAGCTCCAAGTAAAAATGTTAACAATAGCTATAGAAGATAAATGGATGTTTTTGCAGTGTGAAAAATAATAGTCAACTTAAACCTATGAAACTTATATATAACGAAACATTATTTGTCACGGTGATATTAATTTAATTTTCTTACGTTACGAAGATCACAGAACCAAAGAAAATTAGTAATATTTCTTTCAACAATGTAGCTCAGAAGTTATTGTAATTTGTACCATTTCGCAATTCTATAGCTTTATTTTTGTAAACGGGTCTAGAATATACCAGCTATGAAATAATTCATACCTTAAGAACATAAAAATATATTGCATAGTAAGGCTGATAAGCATTGTTAGTCAAGTTCATACTTGTAAAATTTAAATGTACGTGTATCATCAAAACTTCCAAGAAATATAAGCTGGCATCTGAGAGACATGTATTTCTAAAATAAAATACTTGCTTCCCAGTCTGCATGTCAAAAGTTGTAATAATTTAGTATTGTTCCGAACTGACTTATATAGAAAACAAAGTTTCAGACATTTGAAGTTTTCAACTTTTTACGAAGAGTCACGTTTCATTTTATATATTAAACTTCCAGGAGATGCTAAGAGAACCAATATATATTTTATTCCTGAAGCATTATTAAAGGTATTGTTATATCTCAGATATTTAGGCAATATTTTTAATGGCTTGTTGGCTACATTCTAGTGCTTTTTAATGTATATCAGTTGAGGTTGAATCTATTAATTAAAAATTTATATGCTGATAAAATCACTTTCAGATAAGAGCAATGCCATCAAATTTTAATGGCTCAAGTTTCAATTAAAGGAAAATTTACAACCATAAACCTGATCCTTTTATATTTGTTTGACATCCTCAGGGGTACTTAGAATCTAACTGAATTTCGAAGAAACTTCAAGAGAGAGAGAGATGTTAGTAGAGAGTTCTTTTATTCTGTTTCTTAAATGATCTTCAGACAGTAGTGATTTAATAGCATTTAATTATTGCAAACTTTTTTGGCTTTTGTAAGCATTAATAAGCCATCAAGTGTTTTCATTGAAGATACAGAAATTATTAAACAGTTTTAATGAACGATCAACATATTTTATAATTTCAAAATTTCTTTTTCTTTCTTTTATAAAGTAAAATTAAGCATGCATTTCCTATTTCTGTCAAGTTATTCAATTTTTGGAACAAAGAATTCATGAGTAAAGATTGATCAATTACTACTTATTCATCATTTCACAATAAATTAGTCGCAAATGAAAAAACTGGCTATTTTACCAAAGGAAGATAAGATACTGGTTGTTAAAAAGATATTTTATCAGTTTTTCTTACATTTTACTTTTTTTCAAGTGTATCTAACTAATGCATACTTATGCAATGCCTTTAAGTTTTAAACTAAACCTAATACAGCCGCCATCAACTATTGCAACGAAAAGTTTTTTAAGTGATAAAAAAACTAAGCATAAAAATATTCTTTTTAAGGTTTATATATATCAATATCTCTGATGGTATAGAGGTTGTATGCATATTTTTTAATAATTATATTCTCAACTCATGAAATAGTAGTTTACTAGATAACTGCAATAGGTTAGTCCCATAAAAAATGTGTACATACGTAAAATCTCTGTTTAGATTAAAAGTATGGAATTCCTTTTAAAACATTAAAGCCATCCTCACTTCAATTTCAATAATCATTTTGATTATTTTAACATAAATATTTTCAGAATAAGTCTGAAATACTCTTTAAATAAAGATTCAACAGATAATGCAGCTCTGTAAGGCGCGTCCCATTTGGCAACATAATGACAGTATGATTACTATAGAGCACAAGCAAATATATTTATGATTATAGTCGCGTAGAAGTGGAAGATACTTCGTGATATAAATCATAGATTGTATTGTTTTTATTCGCTCGTGCAAATAATGTTTAGTATTGGCATAATATGTGGTAGTGAAAAATAATTATTGAATACTTCTTTATTAATGAAGGAGTGATAAATAGTTTGTAACTACTGTCAATAGAATATTGTACATTTAAAATGTATATACATATTATAGGCATTAAATTTAATATTGTTGCCATCCCTTCTCTATTCCTGTAAATATCGAATTAATTTTTCTTAAAGAAATATTTTTCACAAAGCATTCATTAAATAAAGACAGATACGCTACAATTTTACACGAAAATGATATTTAAAAATATCTTACTATATGGTAACTAAAAACAATTGTTGAATACTTCTTTATTAATGAAGGAGTGATAAATAGTTAGTAACTTCTATTAATGGAACATTGTACATTTTAAATGTGTATACTTATTAGGCATTAAATTTAATGTTGTTGTTATCTCTTCTCTATTCCTGTAAATTTCGTCTTAATTTTTCGTAAAGGAATGAAATATAAATATTTTTCACATAACATTCATTAAATAAAGACAGATATGTTGCAACTTTACTCGATTACAATACTTTAAAAACACCTTAGGTATTAAAAATATAATTAAACTGGATTAATTTATTTAAAAAATTGAGAGAAAATGCAATAGAATAGCATGAAGGGCGTAAATTGGGCTGAAACATCAAACTTAAAACATAAGAAAAAAGAATTTAAAAATTGCACAGAGAATTGAGTATACATAGGCGAAGCAAAAACAACTTCTTGAAACATGTACTTAAACTGAAAACATCGATTAAATGATGTCTTAAGTAATGGTGATGGATCGGTATTTAATGAGATGTGTAACATAGGTTACAAGCCTTTTTTTCCCCTTTATGCAAGATTGAAGCTAAAGTTGCTCGAGATAAAATTAACTATAATGATATATTTTTCTCCAATTCGGTAAAATAAAAAGTAGGCAACGTAATATTTGAGTTAATATACGTTTCGGTAAATTCATAATGATTATGATCTTTTCTGAGGTTGCACACACCATCAATGCTACTTAATATTAAGAACTTAGAAAAAAAATGTTTCAAACTTAAGGAAACTATCTTATATCACGTTAACTCAAAAAAACTATTAAACTTAAGGGAAATAGTTATTAGGACTGGCGTGCTCTTTTTCTTTTGCTTATTATATGCGTGTTTTGCTAAAATAAAAATTAGACAAACAACATAACAAGTAATATAAAAAAATAGTTTTTAAGTCAATTCCTACTTAGATCAACAACGAAAAATTTTATTTTAGCTACTTTTTATTAAATAGTTACAATTAATATAAATATGCATATACATAGGACAGAATCACAACATTAAGTGGTAATTAGTTTTTTTTAATTATCATTAAAGTATCGTATTGTCCTTTTAATATCAGTCCAACTGAATGCTTTAACACGTGAGAAAAAAGCCTTTTCAAGTTTTGACACAAGTCGCCAAAATGGTCGCTAAGTCGCCAACGTGGCTGTAGTTGTAATTCTTTAAATAATTAGTTTTAATCAATTAATTTTTATTAATTATAGGTAAATTATTGTATCGTCATCCAAAATTATCCTGTATATAAAATTTTAGCTCAATTCAGCACTTTAAAATGTATTTTATTAACGATTGAAAATTCCACCAAGATAAATAAATAAATATACAAATATATAAATATATAGACAGTGCGAGCTAATACTAGGAATTGAAAAATGACAGGGATTAATCTCTAATATGGAAAAAGTTCGTAAATATTTCAGTATAAATACTTAAACTAATTTTCTGTAAATGTTCAAACATCATTTTATTTCTTGAGAGTGTTATATTAAAGTCACACTAAAAAGCAACACGAGGGCTACTGCCGACGTCTCCTGAGCTAGCTCCTACCTGTCCTAATTTCCACACCATGCCAACTCTGAAAGTATTGAGCCTCAGCATATTTTTCGTGCATTGGCCCTTTCTACACAGAGTCTTCAGTGGCACCAGGACTGGAACCGGAAACACTCCGGCTACGAGCTAGTGACCATAACCATTAGGCCACCGCTGACACTTTATTTCTTGAACAAAGAAGACAGTAAAGAGAATAGCATTGTAATATGCAGTAAAATAATTTAATGCGAAGTTGCAGCTATTCTTTCATTCAATTCGTACTATTAGTTCACACTCTTCATATATATATATATATACCTTGTGCAAATTTTCAATCCTTAATAAAATTCTTTTTGGTCATCCCCTCAAGTTTAAACACACTTATATAACTTGTAGAGGTTGGCACTTGACGTTAATATACAGATTTTTCAAACATTAATTCATTAATTGTTTAACTAATGAATAAGTAGTAAACAAAAAAATAGTCCAAAACCATATATAAGAAGGAAAATCGCTCGTTGTATCTCTGTAGCTCAATGGATAGCCAGTTGGACTTTTAATCCAAAGGTCATGGGTTCGAGTCCCACTTGGGACAGCCTTATTTCTCTGAGGATGTGATTTATTTTTATTTTTCTAATTTATTGGAATAATTCAATTTAATTAATAAATAAAAAGTATTAAACAAAAGTAATTGTCCAACACCATATATAGAAAGGAAAATGGTAAATTGCAAGAAAAATCGCCTTCTTTTTTGCCACTTAATATTGTGATTCTGTGTCATATGTATATACATATTTATATTAATTGTAGGTATTTAATAAAAAGTAATTAAAATAAAATTTTTCTTTTTTGACTTAAGTCCTTATGACAAAAGTAGTATATGACTTACTTTTTGACTTAATTTTTTTTTTTATGTTGCTAGTTTATATGCATATGATCCATTGTAACAATTTTATGCTTTGAGGGAAAGGAATATTAACTAAAATGCAATTACTTCTAAATGACAATTAAAAGTATATTTTCTTTTATTTATTCCTTACTAAGATTTGGTAATATCTTAACTCTGATTTTCTGCATTAACTATATTGGGTTTCTACTTTGTGTGTGTGTGTGGTTACTACTTTTTTTTCTTTACTTTAATGAGAATAGTTATTTTAAATTTAGTATCAAATTGCTAGGTTAAATAATTAATTATTTAAAATATTGGGATGAATATAATGAAGTAATGTTTTGAAATATATTTCTTCTTGTTTAGTTCAATTTTTTGAATATATAATTGGTGACAAAGTTATCATAAACCAAAATAACTTACTTTATCAAATTTTCAGATAGCTCTTTTTTTACACTATTTTATACGAGTTAAATTTAAGACTTATCGAGCTATAAACATTTTTTATCATACTCCATTCCATTATTTTAGAATCATTACGTAATTTTTTAAAATAAAAAAATATTTGAAAATATTAACAAACTTAAAGTAATTACACTAACGATCTTCACTTTTGACACTGCACTGGAAACACCGACTATGAACTATTATTCGAATCCATCATCATTGCATTGAATCCATTGATTTATACCACACATTTAACAATTGAACATTTCCCAAATAATAGATGAGTCCATGCTTGAAAGTTTCACTATCCTAGAAATTTCATTGTCATCCATAGAATGGATTGATACCAATTAACACTGAATAACTTCAAGCAGCTTGCTTATTAGAAATGTGTTTAATGATAAGGATCATTGTCACCTATTGCGGTTGCATGAAACCATTGTGTTTGAAGGTAGAAGGAGAAACGATAGCCAATGATAAGCTTGCACAATACCATGGTAGCAGTTCCTAATGCATCTGGCCATCAGCGTAATTAATAATGTGTAATTACTGAAGAGTAGGTGGTATATATATAAATCATATGAACTGTGCAATAATTCTTTTCTATCTAATTTACTTTGTAGGATATTATATGTAAAATGTGCTACAAAAGCAATGCTCTTGGGAGAAATGTATTTTATTTATCTAAAAATATTTCCTTCTATGTAATCTAAACCAGTAATCCGCAATTCCCGGTCCGTGGATCAAATGATGCCGGGTTGCCTAAAGAACATGAAACTTACCATTTTATTTAAAGTGGTGCATTTCTCTCGGATTTGCGCAACTTTCCACGGAAATCACTTTATATTCCATGTTAAATCACTTTTATTCATTTTTGGTGTAACTATATTTAATTCTGAAGGCATATTTATAAATGTAACTAAATTAAACTTGTTAAATCAAAACAATCTAAAATATAAACAATCAACGTTTCCCACCCTCAGCGGGCCGCGGTAAAATTATGAAACGTTGACCGGTCCGCAGTGATAAAAAGGTTGCGGAGCACTGATCTAAACTACGTGAAATGGCTATAGATTAAGACTGTCAACAAATGTTCTTTTTTTAATTAATTTGATGATTTTTTTTTCAAAACCGTCGCTGATTATGTTGAAAACAGAAATAATAGTATAATTACTTGTAATGGATATTGAAATCTACATAAGCATAGGGTTCTACTACTCGTTAGAGACCCCCTTCACTGGGTATTCCTTGACATTGTAAGACTATACATTATTTTTTTTTAGAATATTGTTATCTATGTCATGCATTAAGCTTTCAATTATACTGAAAATTTTACTTATAGCCCACGTCTCAAGATTTAAAAAGGACAGGATTTGAATTTCTAAGACACCCACATAAGTATATTTATCAATATCAACCCTGTAGTTCCTCCCTCGTAGTCGATTAACTCAATTTCCATTCTTAGAAGATAGCTACTCATTAAAAAAATACTTGCCAAATTTCAAATTTGTAGGTTACACTGCTCAAAAACAGGATTTTTTGTATCTATAAGTCCCCTGGAGCATATTGGGAGTCGATTTCCTCAAAACCCATTCTTAGTGGGTCTGTACTTAACAAAAGAAACACGTTTGTTCTATTTGAAGTCTTTAAAGTTCTAATAGTTCAGAGATCTTGTGATGAATGAGTGAGCCTCTTTTCTCCTACACATACCTAAAGATATAGCATTGTTATAGTTAACAAAAATTGTTTATATATATTAGGTAACTAAAGAGAGTTTCTGCTTTTACAACTAAGACATCATACTGATAGCTTTTGAAGCCCTTAGGTATATCCGTTTCCCAATCTCAGTTCCCTTTCAATATCCTTTTGGAAGTTCGAGAGTGATCTAATTTTTGCATCAACAATAAATATATTTATATATAATAATTGACGATAAATATACTGCATAATTATCCTCAACTGCAGAGCTATCAATTGAGACCATGGAGTTTGATTAATTATTGCCATCAGTCTAAATGCATGAGATTGATAAAGACTCAATGTTATGTGTAAACTGTATTATAATATACTTTTGAAGATATTAATTAGCATGTAATGATTGGATTTATAATCTGAATTTCATGATACAGCATACAACTATTTTAATCCATTTATTTATACATTTGAAATACTATATTCTCTATTTAAAAAGAAAATAGAGCTTGAAAATCATTATAAATAATGAAATAAAAACTTCAAAACACTGTCTATTGTTGACTCGATACTTTTATATTGCTCTCTCTCTCTCTCTCTCCTAAGTAAATATTAATTTAAAATAAAAAAAAATAGTTATGGAATAAGAAAAAAAAAGTGTTCAATTGTTATATGGATGAATAACAATCTTTGATGACCGAGAAATCATGAATATGTACAATACAATGCCTCTAAGTGAAATCCTGTTTAATGACATACGCCAGGAACAGCTTTGTTTCACAAAAATGGAGAGCAATGAAAATAATTTAATTAATTAAAAATAATTTACGTGAATCATTTCAAGGAGCAATATGTATATCTTACTTTTCTAAATTTATGTATTAGAAATAGTAATAATTACATTTCTAAAACTTAAGTGCTTCTTAAATTGTTCTTGATTTTTTTTAATAAGAATTTGCCCTGGAGTACCACAGTAATTTTACAAAAAAGTTATGTGATCTGCGTAATTCAAATTAATTTATTATCTGAAGTGATAATGGAATGCTTCATTTTAATGTTGCATAGTGTAGAGAATATATATTCATTGATGAATAGTATTTGATAAAATTGTATTGTTGTTATTATTATTATTGTTTTGAAATTATATTGTAGCGTGCTATATATAATGCAGGATATTTAAATATTGAATTTGAGGTTTAATAATAAAACTTTTCAACAAGAGTGTTATAAAAAGACACTATGTATATTTTATATATCACACATATGTTTCAGTATTTTCAGAAAGCTTTGAAATAAAACCTAAAATCGTATTCACTGCTATTCTTGAAAATAAATTTTGTGTCTTAAAATTATTTTTTATCGAGACAAAAATGGAAATAATTCCATTATATCTTTTTCTCATTCCATTTAAAATGAAGGAGTTCGTACGTTTTTAAGAAATGAACAATGCAAGTGATTTTTTTAAGAATATTTTAAGCTTTTAAATTTCGATTTCCTTAAAATTCTTGGAAAATATAATAAGAACTTTCCATTAATTTGATTTGATCCGCCTACAAACTTTTCTTCAGAAGTGAATTCGAAAAGTCCTAAGAATATATTAAAGCAATTCCATTATCTAAATTCAATGTGCAATTTCAACTCACTCTCTTTCTAGCAACATTAATTTAGGGAAAAAAATTGAGATTTTTCCTTTTATGTACAGATTTATAAGAAATTTCATAGTCATCATTACATATATTCATAAGCTAATATTTCCAAGGCTTTTAGCGTAAATTGATTCTAGCCTATTTTCCGAAGTCTTTGATAAAAGCAAAATATATGTGCTTCTTATTTCTAAAAAATATGACATTTGAAAGGTCTGATAAGTTCATATACGAATAATATACCCTTCCTAACTATATTTATCTTTTCTTGAATTGACGATTATAACAAAAAATGTGCAGCGTTCAGCATTATGTACTGTAATCAGAGATATTTTTTTCTTGTATTTTCTTACAAATATATTTATTATTCTTTGCTATACTTAACATTTTACCATAAAGTAAAGGATTTTAGGCAATAAATTTTCATAATAATAATTTAAATAAATCACTTTGTGTTTTCCATAAAAAAGTAAAAATGTTGTTATATGTTCCTCCATTTTAAATTTTTTTCACCGCAGCGTGTAATAGGTCTCTAAATTACTTCTAAGAATTAAAAACATCAAATTGCAGAAGAAATTATTTAAGTACACATTTATACAGGGTGTTGCCAAATTCGACCGACACATTCGGAGGACTGATAGTAAGCAGCATGGGGACGACAAATCACCATTGAACGGGGGCTCGCAAACCACGTTTATTCGGAGTAGTTCGCAAAAACAGTTATGAGGGGTGGGATGTCGAATGGAATCAAAAAGAGCAATAAAAGGTAGGTATAAAACATGAATGTCTTACGTCTAAAAACATCATCATATTTTCTCTCTCTCTCTCTCTCCACACAACTGTACCAACACCAAAAATATTTGAATATCAAAATGCCTAAATCAGGTTCATGATACTGCATATATATATGTGTGTGTACAGTACATATGTGTTTATATATAATATATATATATATATATATGTAATATATATATATATATATATATATTTATATATTTGGTGAGATATTGACAGGGGTAATGTGGTATGTTGTAATGATTGCTGTCCCAATTTACCCAAACTCCGATTTTAAAATCTCTTCAATTCGTGTTTTTTTTCTCCCCTCTCTGAAACTCTAGCGGAATCAGTGCCTGAAGAAATTGGCAATTTTATTGAAGAAGTCGTCCATCTTGCCAGGCAAATAAATTTAGAAGTACTACACTGCTCGAATTAATTGGGACAAACCTGTTTTTCTTATTTGAGTTGGTATGTTACTAGTGATGTTCTGAGCCACCTCAAACCCATTATATGGCCTTTAGGTAGTGTGGCAGATAGACTTTGACTATAATTTATTCTTTTTAATGCATCAGGAACTCAGTTGTGAGTCTTTCAGTGGGGCAGCTGGTAATTTCAATTTTTCATTCTGTAAAGACGTGTTACTTTTACTTATTCAAAGATGGATATTACTCCGAGGAGCCGTTCTATAATAAATCGCTCTGAAGGAACACGCTTAAATGACCATGAGAGATATAACTTTGGCAGTTGGTGTGATCGAATTAAGTGTTTTAATAACATTTCAAAATTCTGGATCATTGTCTCCAAAAAGAAAAGCAAAACAGAGGCGCGAGTGGAAAACTACTCCACTATAATTGTTAAAACTTTAATAAGAAGTAGCACATTAAATCCTAGAAAGACAAGCATGGACCTTTGAAGGGATTTTTTGGATAATGGCGTTGAAGTGAGTACCTCAACTGCTCGGCAAAGACTTCTGGAATTTAGCCTTAAGGCAACAAGACTGAGAAAAAAAACTATTTCTAACTCAGAAAATGATAAAAAAAAACGCTAAGCATGGGCCAAAGAATAACGATCATGGATTGTTCATAACTGGAAAAAGATGAATTTGAGTGATGAAACATTTATTTGTGCAGGGATCCAAATCAAGTGTAGTTAGACGAAGTGAAGTTGAAACTTTGTTACTGGGGGGATCATATCCATTAAAGTGTAAAACACCCTTCTTAACAGATGTTTTGGGCTTTTATCTACAACAAATGGCCTGAAGGCTTAGTTCCTCTTAAGTCAGTGCTTCTCAAAGTTTCAATATTCGCGATCCAATATTACATCATAATTTTCATCGCGCCTCCATTAAAAATGTATTGAATTCAATAATACTAAACTACGATATGACCTTAACCTTAAGTTCCATCGGAGTACATAAACATTTCGTTCAGCCAAAGAATTAAGTTAAATGGACGTATATATACATCTTTGCAAAGTACGATCTTTTCTGTACACTGCTTTCCATAAAATTATTCCGAAGGCTTTGAAATGCAATAAAAGGACCTTGACAGTGTTTGCGAAGGATTAAATTATTTCAGATTATTTGCTTCATTATTCCCCCCCCCCCCCCTCCCAATACATCACATACGCGCGGCTGCATGTAAAACGGGTGGAGAATCGCGTAACTTTTAATCGGCATTTAAAGGATTAATTATAAACCTTACAAATTATCAAGATAATTGTTAGTTTTTGTGTATAAGTTTATATATGATAATCCCATAGGGTCACTGGTGATTCTTAAACTTTTTCTTAATTTAGTATTGTTAAATTAATTATAAGACACAATGTGTAGCACTGATACATTTATAAGTGTAATATATCAGTTGTAAATATGTATTTTGTTTTTTATTATGTCAGAATGTATTTTGTTTGTTTACTTTCCGTAAATAATTTTTTTTTATCTTTTGTTTTCAACTTTTCGATATGCTCGCGCCCTCCTCGTACAGTTGTCAGGCCCCCCAAGGGGCACGCACCCCATAGTTTGAGAAACACTGTCTTAAGTACATGATGAATTCTCTGTCAAATATATAGAAATATTATGTAGTAGGATTGTTCTATTTATGGAAATATTTCATTGAACATTTCAACATGGCCCCTTGCCCTATTCGAAATTGGCTTCTATGCGGAAAATAAAATTAAAGGGCTCGATTGGCTTGAAAATTCCCCAGACTTAAATCCTATTCAAAACTGATGGCATATTCTCAAGAATCATTTCGCTAAGATGAATTGCACGACAACAGAGCAAATGATAAAAAGGGCTATACTAGGGTCTTTCCAAGATGATGAAATGAAGAACATGTGTGCTACTATAGTGGAGTCAATGCCAAGACGGGTTAAAAAGGTCACTTTTCTACTAAAGGAAGATATACTTCACACTAATATACAGAGTTTTGAGTCTATTTAAGGTATGTAATGATAAAAAGCTAAGGTTTTAGTAAAAGTAATTTTTCCCCATTTGTCCCAATTAATTCAAACAGTATAGTAAATAGTGATGATGTTCAAGAACTGCTAGAATCCCATAATCAGGAATTGACATTGGTAAGCTCATAGAAAGGCATAAGCAAGATCAAGACATTGAAGAACTCGAGTCTTTAGATACAGTTCAATCAGAAAATCGAATGACGGTTGGCATTTTGAGAGAAGGCCTTTGTTTACTTGAAAAAGGGTTTCAAATTTTAGAAAATATATACTAAAAGCGTATTTTTTTCAACAAAACAAGGAATGAAAAATTATTAGCATGCTACGAGGAAATTTTGAGGTAGAAAAGAAAATCTTTTAGTTGACAAACTACTTGCCAGATTTTATGAAACTTTATACATCGAAACAACTTTGTTTTGGGATTTTGTATTTGTGCCATCTAAGAATTTATTAAACCTTTTTTTTCTAAATTATTATTTTCCTTAGTCTCCGGCCCCCAACTAAAAACAGTTTATATGTATTTATATGAGAAATTATACCCCGACTTACGTAGCTATCACTCAGTACCACCTATCACGTAAGCTCGGGTTATTACTGTATTTATATTTTAAATTCTTTTCAGAAAACATTAATGTTCAAAATTTTATAGCTTTTATAAAGTGAGTAATTTTTTGAATGAAGCAAAAAGTACAAAATGTTACAAATATGCGAAATTGTAAGCAACAAGGTTTTTGTCCTTTAAACAGTATATCCATAAAGTAAATTGTTTTACTGAGTGGATTTAATTCCTTAAAACTATTGATGTCACAATGAAACAAGAAAAAAACTAGGTTTCTTATCCAGAATCAATCTGAAGTAAGTCAGTCATGACCGACTGCCAACGGAAAAGCAGCAGCGACAATTATTTTTCTTGGATAGACAGGGAGTGACGAATGATGATACTCTAACGATTGTGTCTTTTTTTGTGCTTCAGTGTTAAAAAAATTCTAGAAGTTATATGATGGGTAGTGCTGGCGAAAAGTAATATGACATCTTCTTTGGAAAAATTGAGCTTTTTTTTTTCTTGTCCAGATGGAGTTTTCCACTTTATCCATCAAAATAACCGTAATGGGACGCAACTCATTGCAAGGAAAAAAAAAACATTTCATGAATGATTTCTCATTCTTTTTTCTCATACTATGAATAAAATATAGATTTTCATTAGGAAATAGGATTTACTCAGATATTTAGATAGATGATACGTAGAATTGCAACAGTTGCTGATCATATCAAGGAAATTTATTAATTTATAACGTTGTACCGACGAGTAAACGATTTAAATCGTGACTAAATTATTGAAACTGTATTCTTTTTTTTTACGTAGGAAACTCGGAGAAAGTAACTTTTTCTTAGCAAGGATGGCCACAAATAGATGTAAAAGTAAACAAAACACTTAAGCCTTTCAGCAATATTATGAAAACAAGTAATATAGAACTTGTCTAAAAACGTAAAACATAAATACTGTACATTTTTATGTATATTTTTATTCGTAATAGTTCTTAATTGATCAATTGTTTCTTAACGTAACACTTTGAAGCTACACGAAAGGTCCGAAAGCTCTAAAGTGCGACATCAAACAAAAATTGTGACCATGGTAGCCTACTGGTTATGGCTGGTGTGCCATGAGTTCGAGTCCTAGAACGACTGAAGACTCGCCTTGCAGAGAGGCTTGAAGCCTTCCCTTTGGTGCTGTGTCAAAGAAGGAAAAGAGGTGATAGCATTGGAGTCATCCTTTAAACTTAAACAAGGTTTAAAATTAGGAGGTCCGTCGCCAAAAGCCCTCGCGTTTCTTTGTAGTGCATCGTTAATAAACGCTCACCCACTCTCAAACAAAAATCACTTTGAAGCTAAAAATGAGCTGGCAATTGGTATAAACCTATAAGGTGTCATTCGAAAAAATGATATCAGCTACTAGGTCTGCAATAATAATCCCCAAACCACAGCTCCATTTAAAAGAAAAAACTTTTCTCAAAAAAAAGCCTGCTTATTAGAAGTTTATTTAAGCTGTTGAATTAATTAAAAAATAATTCACTAAAAGAGTTATTTCACAAAGTTTTACCGAGTGTGTGTAAGTTATATATCGTAGCACTTTAAACCATCATGAGGGCTATTGGTGAAGGACCTCGTTATTCTGAACAATGGTCAAGTGCCGAGGATGACACCTAAGCTGGCACACCCCCTTCTCCTAACTGCCGTACCACACAAACTGGAGGACGTTTTCGCCTAGACATATTTAACGTGCAGCAGCACCCTCAATAAGGCAGGTCTTCAGTGGTACTAGGCTTGAACTAATGATACGCCAGCCACATAAGTCTGTTGCCTTTGACCACTAGGCTACCATGGCCACAAAATTTTCCCGTACAATAATTATAAGCAAGATTAAAAACGAAATACATACTACGAATATTTCTAAGGAATCATGGACATTTATTTGTGAAGGAACTTAAAATACTTAGTTAAATATTTTATTTTATTCCTCTTATATGCATACGAAGAATACAAACTAATTTTTAGTGTTTTTGTGTGTGAAAAATACATTACAGAATAAGAATTTTCTTATGTAATAAATAATGTTTAATGATATATTTCCGTGAAGAACTGATATGTAATAGATTTATTTTATCTAAATTCTATATTTATTCAAGTAGTATAATAATGGTAAAAATGTGTAAATATTTGTTTCTAATTAGTCTCTCATAAGAAATTTCCAAATGTGTGATAAGGAACTTAAAATAAGGGGAAAACATTTATTTAATTTGTAAATTAGAAATTTTGCTTTAGTTGTTGAGTTGAAATTTCAAATCCCTGAAAAGTTATAAATTTATTGTTAAAAACTCTGGAATGTCGGACAGGGAGCTAAATATTTTAGCATGTCGTTTTTAAGAACTTGATTTAACGATATTGAATTCTGAATCCCATTTCGACACTATATTTTTTCTTAAATAACTTTTGTGACTCGACAAGTACATTTGTGAAGAACTAACCTAAAAAGTTCTTTTTTTAGCAGTTTAAAATGTAATAAACGGTATAAACTTAAAATAAACTTTCTAAGCGTACTCCCAGAACTTTCTCACAACGATCTGACAACATCTCTAACAAGAAGTACGGCTGAGTTTCAAAGTTTCTGTTATTTTTAGCTAACCTAGTGAGCAAATGAGCCGGGAACATTTTTTTCTGATGTATGGGAATAAATGAATTACCTCCGGCAAGAAAAACTTCAGTCCTGAAAATCACATTAAAAGCGAAAAAAAAAGTATTTAACTTTTTTCTAACTGAAGCAAAATTGTGAGAGATCTAAGTATGTTTTAAATGTATTCCAAAAACGTTTTTGGTTGTGATTGCATTTTTATGATACAGAAATAAGGAATTTAGAAAAAGAAACGGTTATATGCCCAGAGAAAAAATTACAAATTCTTTCTACTGGAGAGACGATAAAAACATTATTAAATCTTCACTTGTCAAAATTTAATCTGTACGAAACCTGAATGATGATGTTCCGAATAAATTAAAGAATTGAAGGATAAAACAACATAGTTTGCATTGTTTACTTTTAAATTAAAGAGCAATAAATGTTTATTTAGATAAGTTATCGAATGAGTTGTGTTGCCAGATCTAATTTACTGATAAATTTCATTACCGAAATCTTCTACAGTTCCAATTAAGATATTAGAATAATGAAAAATAAAATGCATATCATTTCAAGATTCGCATTAATTTCGTCAAAAATGAGTGCTTGAGAATTTTAAAGTGTAGTATCATATATTCTACACATTCTGTGTAGATAAGTGTTATATAAAAAAATTGTCAAGTTATTGCTAAGTTTTCCGAAATGAATTATTTTCTTAAAATTCAAGAATTTAGAATAATTATCATAGGGGGACGAAAGTTAGAATCGATTGTGAAAATAGCTACCTAAAATGAAAAGTATGGTTTATTTAAATTAAAAACATTGATAAAAGTAAATATTTAGTGGTATTCCCTCGTCACGTGTCTAGCATACTTGCACTATTTTTTTCAGTCATCTTTTCTGATAATAGCCTAAACTGATTTTACGTTTTTCAAGAGTTTATTTTGTCCTAATCTATATCCTTAAGGCGTTTTCTAGTCAATAAGTCTCACGTATTTCCCGTGGGGTTTAAATCGAGGGGTTAGATTGGCTATGAAAGTAGTGTAGTTTTATTAATCATAACAGAAGAAGTGGTTGTTTTTTCACGTGTGGTGAGATACAGAGTCTTGTTAGGATATAAATCAACCTCAAACATATTAATAAATAATGAAATCATGAAAATTTTAAGAAACAGAAACCATGGATTCATTGATAAAATGTACGTTTCTCCAGGCTTGAAAATTCCATTGTATTCTGTCTTCACACCAACGCACTCTGGGATTTCTTTGCAAGTAGCGGTTTTATGTTAGTCGCAAATGATTGAAAACCAAGTTCAAGGAGTTGTCACTATGCCGAATATTCACTCCTTGTTCTGGCCGCTTTCTATGAATGAATTTCAGTTTTTTGGTGTTTCGAAGATATGATTCAGCCTTTTGTTTTGTCTTAACGTTGTTACTCACTTACTACCACTGTACGCACCCAAATTTGTAAAAATTTTGTTTTGTAGAATAGTCTTTTAATATTTTGTTTACTGTCCCTTGAATGGAATTATTTTTTTCGGCAATCATCTGCTGACCAATTCCCTCATTGAGTAGTGTCACAATAACAGTACAGTCCGTTATAACTTCCATGCGGAACATTTTGTAACTCCCAACTTACCAAAGATGACGTTCAAACAAGCCTGTAGTGCAAGGGTGTCAAACTCAAAGGCTAATTCGGGCCAAACAAAAAATGTTTAACTTTAGGTGGGCCACAAAAAAATTAATATCCATAGAAACGTATGTTTATTTTGAATAATATAATAAGCATATATAAAAGAACAAGAAAAATGTGATGTTTTTACGTCTTGACACTTGACATTTCTTCTGCTATTATCTTTCCTAATTCGGGTGAATTTTTTTTAAAAAAATTTATTATATTTTATTGTGTGGTGATATATTGACCAGGCCGTAAAAATGTCCACTGTGGGCCGCGAGTTTGACATTCCTGCTGTATTGTTACTAAATCTACAAAGATGCATTTTGCTCTTTGTGTGAATTTCATAGTAGACTCTGATCAGTCTCACAAAGTTGTACAATTATTCAAATAAATTGAATCTCCCCTGAAAACATTTTGAATAATTTCAGCGCTTTTTTTCTTTTTTTTAAATCATATAAATTTTTTAGAAATATGTAAATAATTCATCAGTTTATTGTGAATAATTTTTTCGTTCATCCCCGTTGCTTTTAATTTAAACGACAATGTAATGTCTTCCTTGGTAATCAAAATATTTTAATTGGAGTTTTTAATCTGACTACTCATTTTTCTTAAAATTATTAGCATAAAAAACTATTTTTAATTCAAATAAAGAAACATCAAATGGTGCAAATCTTTCATAAAACTTTTAAGAAATAAAACTTTTTTAATAGTGATTAAAAAACGCTTCGAACATTAAAACGAATGACTCGCTATAAAATAATTGCTCTAAAACAGCAATTAATTTACAGCAAAAGATCCCCAACCTTTTTGACACAAAAAGCACATTCTAGAAAATCTGTTGGATGGTGGGCATCATTTATTTTTTAAGTTGGATTTATAGTTGGATATAGTTAATAAAACTTACGCATAGTGTACGAAAAATATTTAATTCCAAAACTTAACATATAAAAATGATTATTTCTGTTTGTGTGCAAAGTAAGTATCAAGCAGTAAGTAATACAGACAAGATCTACACACAAACTAAAAATTATTTGTAAAAAAAAAAAAAAATTTAAAAAACAATGTGACTTTTGACATTACCTTACACCGGTTGTTGCTACGTAGTT
>BMAV01024661.1:357367-373152 GCA_019973955.1 Trichonephila inaurata madagascariensis | reverse complement strand
TTTTTTTTTCTTTCCAAGATTAAATATTTGTTTCTGTCAACTATATTCTGGAAATTTTACTGGTATCTGTGCTGGACACAATTTCTATTTCATTAAAAACGAGAGAACTTTCACATCTAATTTTACTGAAAAGCAAAACATTTATATTGTAATCACCCGGTCCCGGGCACTCGTTTAATAATCCGTGGGTGTCATGGTGCCCGTGGGCATATAGTTGGGAACCAAAACCCTAAAACATTAAATTGAATAGTATTTTCATTTCATTCTAAAGCCATTAAAGCTGAAAATAAATATTTAACTTGAAATATTTTTAGATATGAGCTGAACATAGGAATTGATAAGTAATTACAATTTATTTTCGATAAATAGCTATAATCAAGATGAAGACCTCTATATAAAGCTTTGTTAATTTAACTTACATTTGTTCACTTAAAAATGATTTAACAAAATCTATTAAATTGTACAGCATTTTAAAGGGATGTATTTATAAGAAAATCAAATAAAAATAATTTATTCAATATCCTTTGAATTTAAAAAGCCAATAACATAGTTCAAATAAATAAATTTTACTTACCTATTGTGATAAGCGTTTAATTTTTTATTTCTTGAAATAATTGAATGTCATACAATTTCCATCGTACGAAAATTCTGGATTATATTTAATATAAAATGGTAAAACAAGAATATTTTAATGTAAGTGAAAATGTAAATGTCTTCTAAATAATAGTACGCGACTTTCTTATTTTAATATGCGCCTAACAAACTATACTATAAAAAATGTTCTGTACTAAGGCAAAGATAAATGTTAGTAGAGTGGTTTGTAATCTTGTTTCCCTGTGCTCTCAAAAGGCTTTGTAGTTCTTGGTTGCAGATATATTTTTTTGCAGAAAAAAAATGACCAAAAAACGCATGCAGAGAGATTTTAATAAGGTTGAAAGTGAAATAAAAAATTCGAAAGCGGTGATTTTTTTTACTGTTTTTCTCCGACTTTGTTTGTGATAACTACAGAGATCTCTTCATTAAGAGCATTTCTTTAAAAATGTTCGTGTTGACCCAAGGCTATACAACCAACTGAGAAGAGATGAAAGAAAATATTGAAAAGAATTGCTTGTTTGAGATTTTGGTTTTTGTATGACACGAGTTTTTGTAAAGAAAAATGCATTTCAAAGAAACCCAGTGCGGCATTTAGACCCACTTCGCTTAAGAAAGGAATTGTTTCTTTTAACCTCAATGATAAAAGTAAGCATAATTTTTTAATTTTAATTTTTTTTTAAATTGCGCGTTGAGCGTAAATTTAGTTATCAGATTTTAATTTTAAAAAAATATTCTTTGTTGTAAGCAGTCATTAACATACAACTTTAAGAAAAAATTTTGCAAACTTTTACGACATCTTGTTTTTGTATTTTTAAGCCCAGTATACTCGGTAAATAAATGTTTGTTTTTAAATTACTTTTAATCGAAGCCTTGTTTCTGTACAACTAGATTGTACTAACTTGTATTGGTTTTCACATTCCTTAAAATTTTTTTCCTACATGCGTTTATGTGGCCACGATAGCCTAGTGGCCATGGTCAGCATATCAAAATTTCGAACCCTATTGTATTTGCAAACCCACCATGTGAAAAGGCATATGTACCTTAAATCAATCGAAACCCAAAGTTGGTGCGGTATGAAAGTTCAGAGAGGGGTTATGTCAGTTCAGGTGCTGTCCTTGTTATTTGAGTATGGTTCAAAATTACGAGATATGTCATCAATAGTCTCGTGTTGCTTTACAGGAAGACGTTAATATACACTCGCCCTCTACATATATATTTACACTTAATACAATCACATGCTCCTATAATATCAGTTAATTGACTGTGATTTGTAGAGGCTGCTTAGAAATATAAATATGAAATAGGCAATAAATAAATATTTTATATTTTAAAGTTCAAGGTCAACAGCATTATGTGTGTGAGTGTGTTGCGTGTGCGCGTATTAATTCACGTTAGTTTTCCCTTGAAGGTTTTTTAATAAGTAAGGGGGTCCTGAACCATCCAGGACTTCACGTACATTGAACAACTGTTAGTTTACTCACCTAACAGGATTTAACCTCACATTTCAAAAATATGTGGCAGTGTTTTTAAATTTTAGTGATTATATAAGTCAACTCGTACGATAGCTGTCCATCAATGCGATGAGCTTTTCGCGGAAGTCATATGATTTTTGGAACTTCCGGTTGGTATTTTATGTACAAACCTTAGTTGTTTAGAAAATTCACGCCACCGCTGCTTGTATTCCTTACGACAACGCTAAGTATTTTATCGAACTTTTTATGTGTGTGATCGTCAATAAATGTTAATTGTTACTTAAGAAGATGTTTCCTCCTCGATTGTGCTTCGTCACAACAATCATCAATCATAACTAAAAACCAAAAGCTTCGTCAATGTTCTAATCAAATAAATTCTAAAGCCACTCACCACGATGTTATATATATATATAGCATGTTGCTTCCGCCTCTATCAACAGATGTTGTTTTATAATATCACAAAAAAATGCTAGTTTCTTATAGTTACTGAAAAGTATTATTCTCTCACAAGAAGTTAACTAAAATTTGTAACAAATATTTTGTTGCTACAATTTACATAACAGTCTGCCTTAGTGTTGAAAAATTCTTAAACCTTAATCTAATTTTCATTATTCTTTTTACACATTCAGTTTCAAAACTGATAACAATGTAAAGAAATTCAACTTTAGAATTGTTTTTTCTTGCAGCCAAAAAAAAAAAAAAAAAAATCTGTTTTCCGATTTAAAAGATCCAATCAATAATATGTTAAGGAATTTAATACATATCTTGTAGAAGTGGTTTGCCATATTGGAGAAAAAATCAATTTTTATTAAGAAATAATATAAACTTCTGTGTGTAATAAAATAATCTTTTACCATTTCGATATTTCTTTAGAAACAGTTATTTGTACTCTGTTTTGTCTGTTTCAGAATCGGTTTTCTTGAAAGCCCTTCAAAATTAACACAATAAGTTTAGGAAGAGTTTTTGTTCTTTTTATTATATTAAAGGGCAGAAAATCCATGACGCACAATTGACTTTCCCTTTTCTACCTATAACTGTTTATGTTCATCTTTGACAGTTGAAATTTTTAAAATCTTGTATTTACTTAGTTAAATATTCTTTCACTCTAATAAGTAAGATGTAAACACTAATGGTAGCATTTCCGACAGTATCTATCGAGACTTATTTGAGTGCTTTATAAATATTTGCGCTAGTTTTGTTATTTCTATATTTGGACTAATGAAAAGACACGGAACTGCTTCTACCATGAAAGGATAAAAATTGACGGCAATGATAAAATATTCTTAACTAAAGAAAGAGTGGCTACAAAGAATGTTATATCTGAGAGTGAATTGTAAAAGCTGAATTTATGGTAAGAGTTTCTGTCGAAGTTGCATACATTTGTAATTTTAAGCAATTTTCTCTGATTAAGAACAAAGCATTAGATTTAAATTAATATTTTAATAAATTATTATCACTTCTGAAAAGATAATCTAGAAACAAATGAGACTATGGTGATATAAATTTTTTTATAAGAACTCACAGTGCTTCAGTGCAGGGGTTAGTTGTGAAATTCTTCGATGGAGCTTTAACGCATATTTTTAAAAGCGCATTGACTAATATTTTCTTGGTGAAAAATTTTTATGTTCTCTAAGATTGACTAATAACTTTACCGGTAATTTTGGTAAACCTAATTGTTTTGAGATCATAATTTTCTACTCGTATGCTTCAAAATAACTTATTTCTTATTTATATTCTTATTACTGCAATTTGAGCTCTAAAAATAAATCGGTATTCTTGAGAAATTTATTTTACTACTGAGTAAATTTTCTGCAACTATATATAGAAACGCGTGTACAAACCGCTCCTTTTTTAATGCATTTAAATATTTTTAGTTTCATCCCGTTAATGATTTGAAAACCAATAATTGTGCATAATTAACAAAATATAGGTTTTCTTACTTTTAATTAAAATATTAAAACTCTGTGAATAAATTTAAAGTTTAACATCAGATATACGTGACAAAGTTTTCAAACATCTTTGATCATGCTTTTACTTATTTAAATCTTACAACAATACTTTACAATAATCAATGTAATGACTAATAAATATTCAGATTTTTACAAAAGAGTTTTCCGTTTATTCAACGTTGTTTTAGTACACACGATAAATTTTCAATAATTGTTATAATTGACTTAATTCAATATACATCGTATTAGTGAATATGGTAAATACTTCAGAAATGTCATTTGCTGTAGTTTTACTCAAACAAACCCTCCAAATCTTTTAATTAATATAATGCACTAACAAATTTAAAAACTGAACAAATCAATTGATTCAAAAGATTCAAGAAACTCTCTGACATAACACATTTTTTTTTTACAATAAACTTCATAATACAGTAAAATCCACACATCTCAAGCACTTAAATTATATTTAGGCTAGATTTAAATCTTTCAGCGCATGAATTTTTAAGAGCTTCACAGTAGAACATATTGTTTAGTTGAGACTTTTAAAAAGAACACATAGAATTAAAATAAATTTTTAAAAATGAAACTCCATATATTCCTGACGTTTAACTACACATTACAGACTGTTATGAAGCAAACTCCAATCATAATTGTACGGAATATGACAAAATTGCCTATTAAATCATCATTTTATTCTTGGGTCATCTTCAAATCTGACACTTCAAACGTTCTTCCAGCAATGCTGTGGTAAAAGAGAAAAATAAGTTAGAGAGGAAAAAGGAAAAGCTCAGTAGACCGTCTTTTTGTCCAGAATAAGAAGACATAGGAGAGAAGATAAGTGTGATTTATTCTCTGGTCGCGTCACCAAGTTTTTATCGCTCTAAACCTCATGAATTTCTTCCTAGCAAAGAGTTAGACATTTAATGTGCAGCATTAATAATGACGGCACGATCTATAAAGAAATCCTCTCTTTATCTTCCTTACAAGAAAGGCTGGAGTTGATCAGCATAGGTAGACGCGAATAAAAACAGCTTCTGTGATGAAAATCATTGTTGAAGGCCACAATGGCTTATCGACTTTGGTCCTTTGCACTCTAATGACTCAGCTTGGAAACTTAATAGTTCGATCAGTTCAAGTGAAAAGTTTTAGTTATTTAAAAGCGATTTATTTCGTTTTTTTGCCCCTTAAATTTAATTTTTGTATGTCAGCCTAAAGAATGACACTGTCTTATACAGTACAGTATACAGTGAAGTTGATTTGGAGTTAAGGTATCCGACTACGATCGGAACCCTAGTTTTAAAAAGGAGCATAAATGGATTATTTTCATGATATTTCATGTCACTTAGATTAGAATACATGTATAAAATTGTTTTAAGGACATTTTGACCAAAAAAAATTATTTAAATACAATATTTTGGCTAAAAATTAACTTAGAATAATTTTATCAAAATGTTCTCCTATTGTGAAAAATGTTTCTATTATAATAATATTTTGCCTGTATATAGCGCAGACCTCTCTATAGAGGCTCAGCTAGAATTTTTGGAAAATTCACATTATTTTCAGAGTTACCACCAATTGAAATAATTATTGGAGTTTTTTTCTTAAACTTTCTCCCCTCTGCTGTCGTAAAACATGGATCAACCCACTTCTAAGTTATATATTTCAAAAGTAGCTTCTGGACAGAAGTCTGAGATATATATAGGCAAAATATTATTATAATAGAAGCATTTTTCACAAAAGGAGAGCATTTTGAAAAAAGGTTATTCTAAGTTAATTTTTAGCCGAAATTTTGTATTTAATTTTTTTTTTTTATCAAAATGTCTTTAAAACAATTTTATACATGTATTCTAATCTAAGTGACACTAAATACCATGACAATTATCCATTTATGCGCCTTTTTTAAATCATGGTTCCGAACATAGTCGGATGCCTTAAATTATTGCTAGGATTTCTGGGAGAATATCAGTTCAATAGCGTGACAAATAGACCCTTGTTTAGAATAAAATAATAAACTTTACTTGATATTTTGTTGTTTTGATAATTCTGTAATGCGACAATTGATGTTTTTAAGTGTATAACTAATCAGGAGTTAATAATGAGCATATGTTATTTTTCAAAACCAATTCAGTTTTACAAATTAAATCGCAATAGCTCGTATTGAAATATTTGTACAATTAAATGATTGCATTTTTTAAATTTTCAAATTTGTAAAGCATCACTTATATTTGGTTTTAAAACTGTGGGGGAAGATCAATCTTTGCAAGAAAAAGATTAACCCAAATGACAGGCAGACAGATAAAGATAGAAAAGGACAAGAACGGATTTTGGAAAGAGACATAACACTTGATAGCAATATCCGAAACTTTATATTTTGTATCTTGAGATAACTGTTTTTAGCTAAATCCCACTTTACTTCTAAAAGTCTCTATAAAGACACATTTTTTTCTTGTATTTGAAAATATGTATTGCTTTATTAAAATGCCTTTAATAAATAAGTTAACCATTAAGAAGTTAATTTTGAGGAATTATAACTATCATCTTAGAATTATAGAAAAAATAACTCGAATGAAAATTATTACTAAAATATTGAAGCGTATAATGTCATTCACACATTATTTATAAATGTAAAAGCGGTAAACTATAAATAAATTTATATTACAATTTATTTCCTGAAAATATTAGATTACAGTTTTTTTAACTACTTACTCAATCTCTTAATACATTAAAGTATGTGAATTTCGACTGTATCATGAATAGTATGAGAAACACTTAAGAACACTAACGCCTTGAGTTATTTAAAGTACCCTCAAAATACCTTGTATGAACAATTAAATAACATAAAACATTAAGTAAATTTAAAAATTCCTTAAGATATTTTTAATACCCTAAAGAAATGGATACAAAAATGAAAATTTTTTTTAATGTAAATCTTTTTTTTCAACGCAATTAAGGCGATATTCAGCTAATGTTAAATAATAGAAACTAAATTCGGAATATTTTTTCATATATAAATGTATTCGAACATTAATTTTATATTATGGCTTCACAATCCTGTAGAGAATCATTTATCTTATATTACTCATTTTTATCTTAGATGTGACACATTTTTTTTCTTTTATAAAATGTGTTTCGCATTTTTTCTCCTATACCGTTATGTTAAATGAGCTATCCCGTTACATTTTAAAAGGAAAAATTAATTATTTATGAAATATTTTGAGATGAGATTAAAAAAAAAAACTATATTACAAACAAATACATGAGTTACAATGTTACAAATTTTTATAAAAACTGGGGCATTTTTTCTGTCCTAAAATGTGCTTCGCGTTAAGTTCACGCTCTCGTACATATGGCGAAAACAGCCTTAAAAGTAATTTATTTAAAAATAATAAAATATTTATAATTCGCGGTAAATGTGCATTGATTCGAGCAATAACGACGATTGATTTTTATTTTATAATTTCCAGAAATTAAGATACATATTACTTAATTTCCAAAATATTTAGAAGAATTTATACTTTACTCGGTAAATCACTTAAGCAAATAAAAAAATCGAGTTTAATTTATTTCACATTAATTAAAAAATGCGCAACTTTAAAATGCCCCTCCTATACCATATAAGTTATTTATATGTTCAGCATATCTGATATATGAAATACAAATAAAATAATGCATCATAAAATACAGATGATTTTTATTATAAAGGAAATCGCATTGGAACCATAAAAGCATACAACATTGTCTATATACTAGTTTTTATGTGAGCTTGAAAATAACATGATGAAATAAAACGAAGAAAAAAAGAAAGAAAAATCATTTCACTGATCTTGGTTGCAAAGAAGCAATTCAGAGCTTTAAAGGATACTAGAAAAGACACAGTTTATGCATTGTTGAACTCAGTGTTACGAATGTGAGAAAATTTTGATAATAATTTATATGTATAACTTGAAGCTTTGAATTATATTAGTCACATATGACAATTTCTAGAAAGTCTTTCTTTTCTCATAATTAACTTCTACTCAGTTACCATACCCATTTTTATATATTTTCATTGATTTTAAGTTCTTTTGACCAACTAAATGAATGATTTCCAAGTAATATAATTGTGTGTGATACATAAAAATAATATAAATAATTTGCATTGAAACCATATTTACCAAGCTGTTGCCAAATCTAGACTTTTAAATGGGCACACACATACAGTCGGACTTCTTTATAACGAAGTCGCTAAATTCCGAAAAAAAGTTCGTTATATGGAAAATTCGCTATATAGAGGTTCATCATTCTCATAAACACTATATATTATAAAAGTAATTATTCACACTTTTTTGTAAATTAATATATATTAATTTTATATATCTTACCTATCAAAAGAAAAACTGCAAGGAAAGTGTTTGGACGCCTTTATTCACTTCCTGAAAAATTAAATTTCTTTCTTTGATGCTCAAGCTTACGTTTTGACATTTTCGAGCCACAAGAAACGAAGTTGCCAGAACGACTGATCAACACTACAAATGAAAGGGGACTAGTTCAGGGACATGAGGCAACTCCACTTTGGGTGAAAAGGGATATCGAAGATGTTTCCAATGTCCTGGACAATGGTTGCACTACTTGGATTAAACTCCCATAATTCCATTGCTCTCTCGGCGAGTTAAGCACCTAATAAAACCAGTTCATGGCCACCATAAAATGTGTTAAAAGAGAGAATAACTTGAAAAGTCTAGAAATACATTAAAATAAGGAGAAAAAAATACTGAATCACAAGAGAAAAAGTTCATTATATAGAAAATGGACTTCTCTATTGGGAGGTTATTTTACGAAGAAGATCGTGAAATGTTCTTGTTTCCAGGAAAATATATCTCCAGAACTATTAGAACTACAGACTTGAAATTTGGCAGGCACGTTCCTTTCAAGGACTAGAGATGAATTACAAAAGAGGTTTTGTAAAATTGTATTTTCTTGGAAGGTTGCGAGGGGTTAAGGGGCGCTAAAGCTAAGAATTCCTGTTCTTCAACTGCTAGACATGCATACTTGAATTTGAGAAGCATTTTTTGTTGTTAAAAATGAGTAGAGATCAGTTAAGAGCGGATTTTGTTTAAATAGGTTCCTAGCGGGAAGTTACTGAAGCGTATTGATAAAAATATCCTGTTTTCGAATTACTAGACTTACAGTAATGAAGTTTGTTATGCATATTTATTTGATAAAATCAAATCCGCTAAATAGGAATCGTACAGAAATCGACTGTCAAAGGGAGTATGAGGCTTATTGATAAAAAAAATCCGTTTTGTAACTATTAGATTTAGACTTAAAATTTGGTAAGTGAACTTATTTTGTTGAGTACAGATCCACTAAAAATGGGTTTTGTGGAAATCCACTCAGGGGAAGGGGGTTACGGGAGAGTAGAAAATAATATTCTATCTCAGTTTTAGAAATTCAAGTCCTGTCCTTTTTAAATCAAGAGTGGGGGTTATAAGAATGCTTTTCAATACAATCGAATGCTTAATGCTAGGACATATATACAAAAATTTATATATAAAAAGAATATAATCATACAAAACATCAAGAAATACCCAATGAAGTGGGCTGATAATGTGGCTAGTACCTATGTATCTACATACATACAAATATGCCTGATATATATATATATATATATATATATATATATATATACAATGTATATATATATATATGTTACCGTTTAAGTGCAGAAATCAGATGATCTGCTCAATGACTATAAGGCACTCGCTAAAGGGAACATACGATCTTTAATGAAACAACATCAATGTTTCTGTACTCTTAAATTAAATGTTTTTTTTTATGTTTTGAGATATAAAGAATCAAATTAATACAATAGAACAATCAACACATTAGTTGATAGAATAAATTTTCAATCTATCGAAAATATACAATACAAAGTAGGAAACGATTTAAAACATTATTGCAATTGAGGTTAATTGACATAATGTTATTTATTTATTTTAATATCTAAAGGATCATGTCAACGGAATCCAGCAAACAACAAATTAGTTGACAGAATCAATCTTTAATCAATTGAAAAACTATAATACAAACAATAAAGGGCCCATAAAATGTTATTACAATAAGGAAGGAATTTCGTCATGGTAATTAAAAAAATTATTTTACATTAATTCAATTAATCTTTTATCGAATACCTTTACTGGATTTGTCACTTTGTTTCTAAACGTTGAAGATAAAGTATTCTGTGCCAACATTCAGTCAAAATTCCTAACAGAAAGGAAATAACAGAAGCAAACTTTTGAACTTGAACCGTAAGAAAACCGCTATTGTGAAGATTATGTAGCTAAAATGTTGAAAACTCCTGATTTCACACATTAACAGAGCAAATCTTTTAATCTGCAGATTAACGATAATTTGCATGTTAACGGCTTTCGAGATTTAACGGTAACATATACAATGACTTAAGACAGTTAATATCATTGATATAAAAAGAATCCAAAGAGATCAAAGATATTAGTAAGCTAATGGTAAAAGCATAAGTTTATGATTAAGTGAGAGATAATTTAAGTTTCCATAGCAAGAGGATTTTCCTATTGGACAAAGAAGATTCTTACGAGAAGAATCCATCGGGTATCAATATTCTTTACAGCTTCAATTGATAATGCGAAGACAGACATCTAATTTCTCGAGTTTTTATTCTTGTCTTGAAGCGAATTACAAACTCTGTTGAGAATAGCCTGATGTGTCAAGTTATTGAAGCGGTAAAATATCAAGGGAAATTTTAATCAAAGAAGTATTTAGTTCATAAAAATCCAAAATTGCCCTACATGAAGTCAAAATATGTACTTCATACACCATCAGCTTCATGTGTGGTATATTACTTCTAAGAACTACATGTACTATACATTTTACATGCATTATGTATTTCGTCGTTATTTTTGTAATTTCATTGCAAGTAAAGTCTAGCATATTTTTACCTGTTCTCTTTAAAATCCTTACACAAAACTTGAAATATGGGGTACAGCAAAAATGAATAGATTTCAAAAAACGCAATTAATTTTAAACATTTGAAAGATGCAACTAAAAATAATGAATAATGCAATTCTAGTTAAATTTCCGGAGATGTGTTAGTTTATAATCACTTGTTAAATCGCTTTTAAGGTATTACCAATACCCTTTTTCAAAGCGATGAATATTTAAGTAACTACTCAAAAAATATAGTTTAATGATATTTAATTTTTGTTTTGTGTGCTCAATTATTTTTAAGTCGAAATTTTCTTATTTTATTAAACAATTATTTGATCTGATATCAGAATGCTGTATGTTACCAAAGATGCCATAAAAGTGAGAACAAGCTGGCGATTTATCACACACATGTCCCAGGCAGTTAATTTACTATCTTGCAACATTTGATTGTAAAGGACGTTATCCACTTCCAATAATTTAATTCTAGTTTCATCACAAAGTAAAGAATTTATATTCAGGAGGAAGCGGTGTTGAACCAAATGAGCAAGAAATGCGATGATAACAAACAAAAATATCATCTCGATTACAGTTAGAGTAACGTGCATACTTCTGAAGATGTCATATGATTCCTTTTTCCATAGTAAAACCATTGAAAACGCCTGAAACGTTATTCTGCCGAACACAATACATATTGGAAATGACATTGTATACTCCAATTTTTTGATAACTTGGAGCAACTGTTTACATTTCTTCATTTCTACATAAATATATCTAGGTAAACGGTCTTTCTGGAGTTTTTTAAAAGATTTCAAAATTAAGAAACATATCAAGCAATAAATATAAATCACAATAAAGTATACTGCAAACCCTGTGTGCATTTCCCCAATATCTATAGCAAATACTGCTACTGATATGAATTTGAAATCAAAAGGAATTTCGTAATTTTTGCAGGAGGAGTTAGCATAAAAATTACGAGTCCAGATCTTTGAAAAGATATAAATCCACATGGGATATAATAGGAAATAAATGAAGGATACTAAAATAATTATTCTTTGTTTCTTAGAGCTTAATAAGCTCAATAAAAATTCAACAAGGCTTAGTATTTCATTCTTTTGATGAAACAAATTCCACCAAAGAACAGTAGCCATTATGCTGTTAATAAAACTAAGTTTTGAAAATTCATATGTGTTTTCATTTTTAACTACACAAAGTATAATTTTCAATAAGTAAAGCAATCTCATTATGTGAAAACTGAATATCGATACGTAAATCCATATTTTCTGTTTCCCTGCTATTAATCCAGTGGATGCAAACATCCAAGATATTACTGTCAAAATAAATGAACGATTCATATTTTCATTTTTGAATTCTTCTTTAGATTCACTGCTAGGAATAGATTGGAGCTCTGTATGTTTCTCTGATTTATATGTCAATGGTCTTTTAATAAAATTATGCAACATTTTGTAACTTTTTCTCCAGGTGAATACAAGTACCTGTTAAATATTATGAACTCTGTTTATATGAAATTTGATACGGAATCTTATTACTTTTTGAAGATTTTAAATGGAGAGATGAACAGCCTTTTTGCAGAATATTTTCTGAGTCATACTTATCACTAAAGAGAATTGATGCAATCCATTGATAATCAGCTTATAAGTATCATTTTACGTGTCAGGTATCAAGAAGAAATCAATTCACAGAAAATATATATATGCCCGGTTTTGTTTTGACTGTTGGTAACAAGTGTTTGCAAAATTATATATTGTTCACCATTGCGTGTGAAAAACAATAGATTTCATAGAGAATTTTCTGAAAAATTCAAGATATTGATGGTGTAGAAGTGAAATAATACAATTTTGAGTTTTTTTTGTGAAATCTTACATTAGAATTATTCGAATCATTTTTCTATATAAATATTAATAACTCTTATATAACTGTGAATGTAATGTGAATCATGTTTAATGAGCTTAAAAGTTCCTTAAACATGACGTTTTTAAGAGATCATAACATAATGGAAATGCTGAAAACATTGCATATTTAATAAAGAATGAAAAAAAATTATATACCATCTCAAAGGCAGTGCTACTAACCTAATTTACATAATATTAACTAGGAAAAACAAACTATTTTTTAAATAGTAAGTATGTAATTTAATATTATTCCTATGATAGTTAAATTTCAGATTATAACTCATATTTATACATAATTTTGTTTCCTTTTGATTAATATTGCGAAAATAATAGAAACCGACTTTTGCATTACTCATAAATAAATTAATCTAAAACAAGAGCACGCATTCATCTCTTTTTTTTTACTGACTGTATGCGTAATTTTTTTTATTTACTTAAGTATTTCTATTATATATAAAATTATTTCACGTTTAATAACCTGAATTTTATTTCATATAATTTTGTGAACCTCTAACAATAAATAAAAATGTTTCAAACGTATACGTAGAAACGGATATCACTTATAGATAAAACAAAATGATAAATACATTGAAATATGTATATTAGAGGAGAAAATTATTTAAAGGCTTTTAAGTTTCCCTTAAAAACAAAACCCACTTAGTTACAATGATTCGCATTTGTTTTGATTATAATGGTTGTCATTCGACTGACGTTTGTAATTTTGCTTAGAACTAAAATCCAAATAAATATAAGACTGATTTAAATTTTCGTTCACATGCATTGTTATAAATTACATTATTAATATTAGAATAGAAATATATATCCAAAAGTGCATGGAATCATCTCGTATAAGTTTTTTGGAGTTAATATTTGTAAAAATATACAAATTACAAAGTATTTTATACTTAAAATTACTTTTTAGATATAAATCATTCGAACATTTTCTGATTTTAATCAAGGAAGAAATGTTGTCTATAAAAATATATGTTACAACTTAAATGCAGGAATCAGTTAATCTGGGAATTACTTAAATAATCTACAAATTATACTTACTAGTCACTTGTTAATCTGCTCATTATCTAGTAGGTACTCGTTAAAGTGAAAATCAGATCTTTGGTGAAACAACGACATTTCTGTAAGCTTAAATTAAATGTTATTTATTTATTTTTTGATCTCTTAAAAATTCAGTTAATACAATTGAAAATCAACACATTAGTGGAAATTATCAATCATCAATCTATTGAAAAACCATAATACAAAAAATCAAACGGCTTAAAATATTGTTCCAACTATGGAAATTGGTATGATATCATTTTTTTTCGATATCTAAAGAATGACATTTATGTAATCAAACAACTAACAAATGAGTTGATAGAATCAATCATAAGTCAGTTGAAAAACTATAAGAAAAATAATCAAACGGTTTAACTTATTATTACAATAAGAAATAAATTTCGACATTGTAATAAACTTATAATAAATTAATTGAGAGTCTTTTTTATAAAATACATTTACTGTCTCTTACCTTCTCTATATAAACGTTTAGGTCAGCGTTTCTCAAACTGTGGGGCGCGCTCCCTTGGGGGGCGTGATAACTCTATGAGGGGGCTCGAGCATATTGAAAAGTCGAAAACAAAAGGTTATTTAAAAATTATTAGTTTACTGAAAGTAAACAAACAAAAAATACTTTCTGATATAATAAAATATAAAATAAACATTTACACTGATATAATACACTTAAAAATGTATTAGTACTATGTGTGTGTGCAATGTATATTTTTTAATTAGTTTAACAATACTAAGTAAAGAACAAATTTGATAATTATCAGTGACCCCATGGGCTTGTATTAATAATTATCTGGATAATTTGTACGGTTTAATACGGTAATTCCTAACTGCCGATTAAAAGTTATTCAATTCGCTTTCCAATGCCACCGTTTTCTACGTAGACGAGGGTATATTGATGTTTTTTTTAGGGAGAGGAGAAAAGAAATAAATAAAGCAAATACTCACTGAAATGAGTAAATCCTTCGCAAACACTGTCAAGGTCCTTTTATTGCATTCCAAAGCCCTCGGAACAATATTATGGATAGCAGTGCACAGAAAAGATCGTACTACGGAAAGACGTATATATACGTCCAGAAAATTAATGCTTTGGCTGGGCGAGACGTTTATATACGTTGGTGGCACATTAGAGATTAAAGTCGTATTGTAGCTTTAGTGTCAAAGTAAAGTATTAATGAAATCAATACATTGTTATTGTATGGAGGGGGCGCGATGAAAATGATGATTGAATATTGGGTCGCGTATATTGAAAGTTTGAGAAGCACTGGTTTAGGTTAAATTATTCTGTGATAAGTCAATATTCAATCAAAATTCCTAACAGAAAGGAGAAGAGAGAAGCAAAGATTTGAGCTTGAATGATACGGACACCGGTAATGGGAAGATTACCTAGTTAAAATATGGAAAACTTTTGATTCTGCTCTTGAATGGAGAAAGTCAGTTAAACTACAGATTAGCTTAGTCTCTCTCTCTCTCTTATGCTCATTAACTGCTTTCGAGTTTTACTGGTAACATATATATATATTTGCGTACATATATGAAGGAAAATTTGAAGTATATATCAAAAATCATGAGCGAATATATAATAAGAACAAAGAACATTAACTACAATTAAGATAACACAAATATAAAAGTTAAAAATGAAAAACAGTTCAATAAATAATTCAAAAAGGAATCTATCGAGTCAAAAAGTAATTTCGGATTTAAGATTGAAATAGTGGGTTAAACAATTTTGAAGACGTCAACCCTTTGCCTTTTCAACTCGATAGCAAAAACGAAATAAAATATATAAAAAATCCTAAGTATACAAAAACTCACAATAATTTATGAGAAGGCAACCAACTTTTATTTTTCAA
>BMAV01024661.1:321215-357267 GCA_019973955.1 Trichonephila inaurata madagascariensis | reverse complement strand
CATATAAATGAATGTAGTGGCCACTCTAGTCTAGTGGTCAAGGTAATGAGCTCGTGGTCGGCCTGTCATGAGTTTGAGACTAGTACCTCTGAAGTCCCACCATGTAGGGGGGCGAGAGGCACGTTAAATCTGTCGAAGCTCAAACGTCCTCCCGTTGGTGTGATATGGTAGTTAAGAGGGAAGATGCCAGCTACCACAGGTGTCGTTATTACGAGATCTGTCACTAAAAAACCACGAGTAGCTGAATAATGTGACTTTAATATTCACTAACTCACTCATATATGTATACACACAAAAAAAATTATACATTATTCTTATATATATTAAAATTGTTACTCTACCGATTAATTATATGTTATTCTTTAATTTTCATTGCTTACACTAACATGTAAAATTATGAATAAATATTATCAAATTATTTTCATTGTAATTCATGACTCATTCAAATATATTTTGTATTAATTGTACTTTGATTTTGTGCTTCTGTGTGTGTGTGTGTGTTTTATGTGAAGATATAATAATAATTAAATAGTAACAGGAAAGAAAACCTTGCTATAAAAGAAAATAGTACATTTCTAAATAGAGTTATTTCTTTTCTGACCATCTTAGGAAGAAAATAAGAAAGGTCAGCACTTCCTGGCCGAAGGCGGAAGAGAAATTGTTTTATGGAAAATAAATATTTCTATGGTATACTTCCAAAGCGTAAATCCTAAAATATACTCTTAGAATTGTATTTAAAAATATTCTTCAAAAAAAAAGTATTCTAAAACTTATTTATAAGTGTGTGTATTTCTATATATCACTAAAATTATTCTCATTTAATACTTCTTCTAAAAGGTTATAGAAATGTGACACATTTCTTTAATTTTATAGCCTTACGTCTAACTCAACTTTTATTTACATTTCTGAAAACAAGCATTTAATAAGAAAGTTTAAATTTAAAGGAGAGTTAAAACTGTCTAACACGTGTATTAAATGCAATATCCCACCTTTATTTATTAAATGATATTTTAGGGATGAGATTATACATAAACGTAAAGTTAACTGCTCATTACACAATTCTCATTATTAGTTGTTGTTGCTAATGCCACTTGTCTGATGTAATCAGGTCAAAGCCAAAGAAATTCATCGCGGCAAAATGCTAGTTGTGCGCCTGTCGTTAGCCGTAGTTTTGAGCACCATACAGGTTTTACTCAGTTCCACCCCAATTTTGAGGGAGAGCAAACTGGAGGTGGCTAGGGGTTTGACACATCTTTTCCCCTATCACCACCCTTACGAGAGGACCTGCGGCTCGAAGGTTATTTAGAGTATCCTCATGTCGCAAAGGCTCTATACATTTAAAAACAGCCCTACCTTCTCCGGGATTCGAACCCAGGCTCAACGGCATATCAGTCAGCGCCACTAACCACTGTACCGGATGGGTGGCAGCATTATTAGTACATGTTAATATAGCATTTGAAAAAAATATATTTCTTTTTTTTTTAAAAAAATCAGTTAGTTTCTTTCAAAAGTAATTTTAATCATTAGATCATGCCCCAAGGTTTCTTTTGACGTTAGACCCTTGACCATTTATGTGAATTTATATGGTCAAAATGGGTAAGGCGTCTTAGGGGTGTTAATTTTGTCTCGAGGGGTGAAAATACAAACAATTTTCAAACAGATATAATTCTTTTAAATTTAAATTAAATAATTCGAATCTTTTAAACATTATTTGCAAAGGATTATGGTTTCAAAAAATACAAAATTTTTGAAATATAATCATAATTTTAAAAATTATGAGCTTATTAAAACAAAAAAATAATTCTGTAATAAATATTAAGTAGTTTTGCGTTCTATTTTTCTAAAGCAGTAGATTTAATTACTAAGAATAAGTTGATTGATAAAGTTAAATGTATCCTTATACACAGTAGTATTTTTATATAAATAGAATAATAAATTATATTTTTTAAAAATAGAAAAATATTAAATTTTCAATTTTTGTTTTGAAAAACTTCAATATTTTTCAATTATTTTTAAATATAAAAGATATATTATTCTTAAACTAGTAAGGTTTAAAGAGTATAATACATTATATAATTCTACAAAGTTTTATACATCAAAGGCTACTATTTTAGAAGGCTATTATTTATCATTCACAACATTAACTTTAAACCTGAGTATATTAGTTTTATAAGTAAAATAAAACGATTCTTTCTACTTAATTTCCAACTTTATAAGCTCTTTTATTAATAAAAATATAATACCACAAAAAGTATAAGACCTTTTAATTATAAAAATAATTAAAACGAGGAAAAGATGCAGAAACAATTCAGCTTAGAAATCCTATACCTCCAAATAATTCATGCCCAAAAAGAATTCATCTAGTTTCTATACCGAAGAGAGATATCCTAGCATAGAATAAAGTTTCGGATAAAAGACTCTAAGGATTAAATTGGTGTCATAGATTTTGACTTAACTTGAAAACGATTTTCTTGATAGGAAAGGAAAACCTATTTTCGAAATTAGGTCTTATTTTTTTCTAACTTTTATCGATATTATTTTACACTGTTTAGGTAGTTCTATCATCTTGTTTTCACGCACTGACGTTTCATGACTGCGGTAACGTTTTCTGTTCAGTAATTGATTCTCTGTGTTTGGATGGAGATACATGTTGCTTTTTACTTCTTTTCTTTTGTGTGTCCACTCTATCTGTGTCAGAGACTGTTGCGGAAAAGAAGTAAATAAACCAGGAATTGTTGCAATAAGTTAATCCTATGGATGGATATTAAATTATTCTCAAAACCTTATTTATTAAAAGTTTAATATATCTTGAAGAAACTATTTTAAGTAAAAAATTTAAAGTATCAAATTCTAATAATGAAATTCAGATTTTTTGTTTTTTTTTTAGTTACATATTAGAATAATATCTTTTAATTCCTGTTTTCATATATTTTGTACGATTTTATGATGAACAGTTTTAGAATGCTATCTCTATTATTAAATTTTTAGAATATTGTCCTGCAAATTTGAATACATGTTCCCGATTATTGTGGCAAGTCAGGAATTGTTGGAAACAGTTAATCTAATACATGGATATTAAATTCTTTTCAAAATAAGTATTTCATTAAAAGTCTAATATTTCTGAAAGAAACAATTTTAAGTAAAAAACTTAAAATATTAAATTCTGAATATGACACTCAGAAACTTTTTTTGCTTTCAGTTACACATCAGAATAAATTGTGTAATTCATTTTTCATATGTTTTGTATGATTTTAGGATGAACACAGTATAAGGTTAATATCTACATTATTGAATTTATGGAAGGATGTTTGCTGAAAAAGATTTAATTCTGATTTAAGTGTCCCGTAAACTTGAATATATGTGCTCGATTTTTAATAAAATTCCAATTTGTAAAGGACAACAGTAAAATTTAAGTTTAAAAATTGTAATAATTAATAAATTTATTTTATAATTTTAATCATTTAATTATTAATAAATTTAATTATCTAATAAAAAGCTTTGCCTTAAAATGTAAATTAGTTGTTTTTTTTACATATGAAGAAAATATCAGCTGAAAAAAGTGAGGCTATAAATTATTTCTCATGATAAAATGAATGTATGACAAACATTTATTTATGCATATCAAAGGTATGAAATGAAACAATCACTTCTTAAAATTCATTGAAATGTATTGGTTATTTTTTTATTGCATATTAATGTGAACGTAAAAAAGAAACAGAATTTTCTTTAATTCACGGTTAAAATGTAAATTTACCTTTAAGTACAATCAATTTTTTTATTTGATTTATTTTAAGAATGTTTGAGGTTTGTGCAGAGGTTTATAAGTATAGATATAAAATTTATTGGTCTCGGTGCTTTTAATGCCTTTTTAAAAACTGTACATGTTTGCAATAAATATTTGAGAATTATAGCTATATATATATATATATATAATTATATATAGCTATATATGTATATATATATATACATATAGCATTCAATTATTTTTTAAATTCTGAGTTAAGTGAAATCAAGAAATAAATAAATATATATATATATATATTTTTAAATGACATTCAATAGAAATGGATAATTTAACACAAACGGACACCGGAACGTTGAAATAAATTTTTATATAGGATATAATTAAATTTTACAAAAAGACTTCATTTAATTGTTTATTATGTAGTTACAAATTCAATAAACAAGTAAAATATATTTTCTAACTGTGAAATCCTGCAATACTTAAAATGTAATTGATTTAAGGATTTTAAAAAGTAACGCGTGAAGAGAAATACTAAAACTCAGTTATGTGATTTTGTGTATTGTTTAGTTGGCAAAGACAAATACTTTATATTTGAATCATAATAACCAAAAATGTAATTCTAGTACACTAAAGTTGCCAAAAAAAGGATTTTAATTTATATAGAAATTCTGTAGTGAATTTTTCTCAATTTTTTCATCAAGAGGTAAGATAAAATCATGTCAACATAGAATTACATTGAATAAGTGTTGCTTCTAAAACATTGACCCCAGTATAAAACGGTTAATTACTATTTTTGTCTTGATTCTACTTTAATAGCAGGAGCCTAACTTTTCACTTTCGATTATTTTTTGGTCTCAAAGCGTCAAATTATTTAATCAATAAATAATTCCATTTTAATGAATAAAGTTTATTCAAGAACTTTAAATAGTCTTTTGGAAAATTTCTTTCTTTCCAAAAATCGATTGAAATTTATTGAGAAATTATTTCAAATTGAGAAGAACAAGTTTTGTTTGAATAAAAAAGTTTTCAAAATTATTAAATAGTGAAAATCGCAGTTATTTAAAACAATTGATTTCTAATTATTTATTATTTAATTTATTTCTTATAATTTTATTTGTATAATTTAAACTGAATTTTTAATAAAATTTAATGCGTAGTACTTCTTAGAATATCATAAGGCTAATGAGATTATAATTTTATTTTTATAATTTAATTTGAATTTTTAATATAATTTAATGCATAGTAATTCTTAGAATATCATAAGTTTAATGAGATTATGAATTTACAATTAAAAATAATAATGTGTAGTTAAACTGAAATTTAAAGTATATTTTTGTTAAATAAATTCCCTAAAAGTTTTATGACACGCTAAAGTCTTGCAGTTATGCCTTAAAAGCAAATAAACTGTTTAAATATTAAATCAAAACAGTATACTTTTATGTTAAATAAAATATGCTCCAATTTTTTTAAACAAATGTTTAATGCCAAGTGGCCGGGAAACACTGAATAAAATATGTTTTACAGATTAAAATATAAATAAAAAAAAACGTAAAGCCTTAAAAAATGCGTTATCAGTAGTTTACAGAATATCGAATTTCAATAATATTTTATTTTGCAAGGCTTAAGTTGTTATCTTGATATTTATGCGAAAGTCAATGTGTCGATTGAGCTGCATTACGTATCAGAAATTACATAGATTAAATATATTGCACGATGAAACCCAGCAATAAATATTTAGTTTCAAAAATAAATATTTTGAATGAATTTACGAAAATATTCAGTGGACGTGATTAATCAAATATTGCATGTAAAATGTGTTTGGATGCTTTCTGTTAAAATTAATTAAATTAGGAGTTTCAGAAATGTAAAAGAATGACTCGTGAGAAAGATTGTTTCTACTCAGTGTAATAAACTATAAAACATTACAGGCAGTAAAATTATTGAATAATTAAAAATTAAAACAATTAGGTACGCAATGATTTCTATTATCTGAATATGCAAGTAATAACTGGTCTTTCAAGTAATATTACTTATTTATTGAAAAAAATATTTTAATGCTATCTTAGTAATACAAGTAAAATTACGACGTGTTAACAAACTTTATTTCCCTCCAATAAGAAAAATACTTTAATTTATTATTAGGTAAATGTTCTTTAAATGTCAAAGTACTCTCTTTCCTCTCTTTTTTGTGTTATTGCCTAAGTAAATCCCTTATTGATAATAATCTATCTTTTTGGTCCTCCAATATAAAAATTTTTCGTTTTACTTTGGGATTTGTTCTATGGGAAAAAGAGGGATGTATTCTTTTTTCCTACTTTGCTACTTTGAATATTTTAAAAGTAGCATAAATTAACCAGTTAACTATGATTGACGAGTATACTCGTCATGCGTAGAAAGCAGTTACCATGGGCTATTTAAATAGTAATTATTTAGAAAAACAAAACTTATTCTTAAATTTCAAGATGTTTAGAATATTTAGAGGCCAGGATGGAGTAAAACAAATAAATAAAAAATATGAAAAATTTAAGATGAACTCATGCATCTCCATATACACCACCTGAAACAAAGTATGAAGATGTTTTTTAGATGTTAGCCTAAAAGGGAGAAAGACAAAAATCGGAAAAATGATTTTTAGTGATATTCTTTTTTTTTTAATCTTTCCTTTAAACACATTTAATTTTTTCTAGCGTTTTTTTAATAATATGTATGTAATATATGTTTATGTTATCCAAATAAATAAGTATTAGAAATACAATTGCCAAATTTATGAAATAAGCCCATCTTTTTGATCCAATGCTTTTACAGCGACATTTATTCAGTGATTGACGAGTATATTTGTCATCACTCGATTTCCGTGACACACATATTCGCACTCTCTCAAGACTGGGCGCCAAAGCTAACTGGTAAAAAAAATCTAATTTTTAATTTCTCACGTAATAAATTCGAATCCTGCTGCAAATTATGATTCATTATATAAAAGGCTGTGCACGTTAAATCTGATGATGCTCAAATTCCTCATGTTGGTATAGTGTCGAAGTTTAGAAAAAATGGAAATATTTTTAACTTATTAATGAGTTTAATAAAATATCAATCATTGTTATGGATAGAAAAGTAGAAACTGTTGTACCATTTTGGAACCAGGTTTGTACCATTAAATGGAAAATGAAAGGGAAAAAAAACCTTAAAACTTTTGAAGTAACTTGCTTACTGCAGCCTGCTACGTTCTTTTTTTATTAAAAGTCAAGGTAAGGTGACATCAGTTTTTGATTGCGGTTAATAGCGTGGCTATGTCAAATAATGGTAGCGAAAAAATCTGCGTAAAATTTGAGGTCGAATTATCTAACGACGTAATGGAGGGTGTTAATTTTCCCCATTTTCAAATATATGCTTGTCATTCTTTAACCAACTGATATGGAATTTTTCACAGAGCTGGTATAACCCTCTTTCACCCCGTTCCGGCTTGATGTTGAGTTTAGGGAACCCTGTATTTATATATACAGTAGTGGGGCCAAAATTGCGGACAATTTTTTTAAATGTTATGTTTATTTAAGTTTGTATGCTTACAAAAAATGTTACATTGCACAAAATGCAAAGTATTTTATATCATTTTAAAGAAAATTTAATACTCAATTCAATACAATAAACAAAATTAAATTACTTGCAACGAGAAAAAGGTTATGCAGCAATAACTATCGATAAATATTAGATAATGATGATAGCAGTGAGTTATCATTGCTTAGTGGGGAGGCCTTTCTTTTTTATTATAGATTCACATCGATGATTCATTGAGCTAAAGGTAGTTTTAAGCTCTTATTTCATTATTACTTGATGCCAGGAAACCCTTATATCCTCAATTAATTCCTTTTTATTTCATGGGTACCTAATTCGGACAAGAGTATTTAAACAGTGCCACAAATGTTCGTTAGGATTGAGGTCAGGACTGTTTTCTGGCCAGGAAAACAATGATATTTAGTCAAAAAGCAATGACATCAAATAAAAGAGTAGAGTGGACACATACGTTGTGACGAGAAAGAGGTATTTTCCGTGTTAAAATTACAAGACAGGGGGGTAGTTCAGTGACTACATCTGGAGACTGAAAGTTTTGTTTAAAATGACAGGAGAGAAATTTAATAAACAAACAAATCAGGAAAAGATCAAAAAAGGTGCACAACATCTTTTGATGACAAAAGAACAAAAATATTATGTCTTCAATATAAAAGAATGTCATGGACAATCATCAAAAAGGATCTGATTGATGCTGGTGTTTCTGTCAGTTGAAAAACAATCAGGAGAAGATTAGCAGATGTTAGACTAAGAGGTGAAATTCCACGAAAAAAAACCTTATCTCAATTTACAGCAGCACTAAAAGGGTCTACAGTGGACAATAGAACACATTTATTTGACAAATGATTATTCGTCACAAGTTATATGGAGGGATGAAACAAAAAAATATCGTTATTCGGTAGTGATAACCTAAAATATGTAAGACATAGAATAGCAAAAATGTTACATCATGACGGCATCCATGGAACTGTAAAGTACCCACATAGTTTTGTTATTTAGTCATGTATATCAGTAGATGGTATCGGTCACCTTTATATCATCGATGGGACACTGAATAATATAAAATACATTGACACCATTCTTGAACCCGGACTTCTACCTTCCATCAGGGATCTATTCACCAACAATACTTCATTAATTTTCAGCAAGAATCTGCCACACAGTAAAGTAATTGAAAGACTGGTATCGTTCTAACATCACTGAGTTGTTGTCCTAACCAGAAAACAGTCCTGATCTCAATACTATTGAAGACTTGTGGCACCGTTTGAAAACTCTTGTCCGAATGAGGTACCCATGAAATTAAAAATAACTAATTTATGATATAATTGTTTAGTGGCATCATATATAATAACGAATGAAGAAATTAAAACTATGTTCGGCTCAATGAAATATCAATGAAAAGCTGTAATACAAAATAAAGGCTACGCCACTTAGCACTGATAACTCACTGCTGTCATCAGTATCTAACGTATATCGATAGTTATTGAGGCATATCTTTTTTTGAATTAAAAGTATTTCAATTTTGCTTCTTGTGTTGAATTTAGTATTAATTTCCCTTTAAAATGATTTAAAATACTTAGCATTTGTGCAACGTAACATTTTGTATAAAGATACAAACTTAAAAAGCATAACAAATTTAAGAAGTTTCCACAATTTTGGCCACCAGTGTTATATGTGTATGTGCGTTAGTAAACATATTTTAGGAGACAATACTAAATACATTGGTTACGATACATATATACCTGCATATATCGTGCTGTAATGTGTTCTTTTAATTTTCGAAAAAGAGAAAAAAATACAAGAAATGTCAAACTTATCTTACAATAAATGGATTACTTTATTGAAGTTTCTGAAAAACTATATATATATATATATATATATATATAACATATCCCATCTATATGATTTATTGATTTTAGTTTTGAGGGAAAAGAAGGGTTATTCTTATTTTTTTTTATATTGATTTCATTTCACGCGTTCCCTTTGTTCTTTATCATTCTTGATTGACAAAATGAGAAAACAAATAAAAATTTCTTGTTCAAGAAAAATGTATCTGAACTTCAAGAATACCTATTTTACTTTCTGGTTGATATTTTGGTGTGTTACTAGAATGAACTGCAAAAGCTTATTTAATTCAGAATTTTATTTTACTTAAATCGAATGATGTGTACAAACTGTAGTTGTCAGTTCATTAGATGTTGTTGAAACTTTACAGGAATTTAGATTTATTGCTTTATATTCTGAATTATCATGTTTCTGGTACAAAACACAAGAATTTATTCTCTTCAATTCGGTCGTTCAAATCGAATTTCAAGAGCACCTTTACCATGTTTAATAAAAATGCAGATTTAATACGTGAATAATGGTGCTTGAATTAATAAATATTCTTATTTAAATAAGAAAATATTATAAGAACTTTTTCAATACTTATTACAGAATTGCTAACATGTCATTTTTTTTTATGTAATTAAGACTTTTTTCTGAAAAATGTTTTTTGTTAAGAAATTAGATCTTTAATTTGTTTTAAAACTCTTAAGAAAATGAATTTGATGGGATTCATCGGCCAGAATAATTCAGAACTCATTTCCTTTCTTCATATTAATATGGTTTGAAATCACCTTTTAAAAATTCGTTTTGATCAGCGAACTTCTTAAGTCTTCTAGATTTTTCTAGATCATCAAATTTGCAGCTAAGGCCCATGATAAAGCACCATTTTAAGAGTTCCGGGTACTTAATTACCCGATAAAGTTTCTGAGCAGTGAGCTGTAACTTTGTCAGTTTGTCACAAATTCTTATAAAATTACCATAGTTGAACTACAAGTACTCCCTATTTCCTTTTTAATTCTAAATAATTAATTCCCCTAGCTGGGACATAGTTGCAAGATCAAATTTGAAGCAAAAAAATTTAAAAATGTAGAATTTTCATTAAAATATATATACAGAAGAAACATCATGTAACGTTTTAAATAAAAAAACTGAAATAAATAATGCATTAAAGCAATATTTATTTATTTGAAAATAAAAATAATTCAAAATGCCTAGGATATTTAATTTACATATCTCTGAATTTGTACTGTCATGTTTATTTCAGTTCACTTTCAAAACATATATCTCAGGCTCAAGCGAAAGATAACCACGTGCAAAAGGGAAATGTAAAACTAGAGAAACTAATGAAAACTTCACTACATAACCAATTCAGAATGAAGTACAGATTCATTCCATTCCAGAATGCTCATTTTGAGCCACTTTATAAATATTTGTTGATTGAAACATCATTAGTTATCTCAGAATGCAATTCTCAAGCACAAAAGTTTCGGGGTCTATCCAGTTCGTGGGCAAATTACACAAATCCTGATGACGTTCATAGTTGGGGCATTGTTGACCGTGAAAGTCGTCTATGAATACTAATTTCTCTAACAAAGCGTTTCATGGAATTTTCATTTCTAAAATGTTTACACAAGAGGCAAATGCTAGCAAATGAATTCTACGAAGTAAATGAAAATGTCAATTTGAGTATCAGTTTTGGAATGTTTCACATTTTCTAGGGTCACAGAAATATTTGTAGCCCTGTCTTCGCAAAATATACCGAAAAATAAAGAGAATAATGCCAAGAAAAGGGAAAGTAATATTTGTATCTTTAAGCAAAGTAAACTTCAATACTATAATATAAATTCCAACTCTCTCAGAAATATTTTATGGTATTTATCAATACTCGGCAATTATTTATTTTCTCAATAGAGAAAAAAATAAGAAAAAATTAAAAAGACAATGTGACGTATTTTAATGACCGGGAGTTCTATTCCTGTGATGCATATATTTTAATTAATATATTTCGTAGTTATGTTATTCTTAGATTGCATTGTGAGGTCAAATACAATTATTTAATTCTAAACGGAATGCGTTTTTGAAGCAGTTTGCAAAAGGAATTGTTTTCGAAATTGGGGATTCTAACTGAGCTTGAATCATAACAATTTAAAAAAAATGATTTTACTTTATCTAAATTGATAGATACAGTTGGTTACAAAATTATAAGACAACTGAAAAAAATAACTTTTTTCTCAAACACAATGTAATGGCCTCCCGCCTGAGGAAGCCATCTCTTCATCTATTTGACCTAAATGTGTATGAGGTAAAGACTGGTGACCCAAACTAGCCATGAGAAATCCAATTTATCATTACCAAATATAATAATCTAAGACAAACCAACTATAGAAGGAAAATTTAAAGTGATATAAGAATAGCTCAAAATCTTATGTGAATAAGCGCATGAAATCCTAAGACAACTTTACTCAAAGTTATCTTAAGAATCCTAACTTTCTTAATTTATTTTAAAAGTTGAAAACCGTCCTACAATCACACGTCTAAATTCCGATCCTTACCGTAACAGCCCAGCTTTCAGCAACTCAGCTTCTTTACCTTCCCCCCCCCAATTTTCTAAACTTCCACTACATATTTACTAGCTAATCTGCATATCAAGGTTTCTTCTTGAGAGGGATGGCTGTGAAATGACTCAAATGATTGCCCCAAAGATTGCTCAAGAGGATTAATAGAAAATTCCGTAAGGCCTCGTCACAACAATACTAATGTGAATTTCAAGGAAATTGTATAAACTGAATTTCGCAATATTTATTTATTTTAAAAAGATCAAAACTAATTTTCAAGACAAATGAATATGGGAATCTCGGAGGTATATAAATGCAAGGCCATTTTTGCTTTTCCTGATGATTCTTTTTATATTATTTGTAGTTAAACTTTAATCCAAGCATAGGGAAAGTTTTGAAAAGGAGGGGGGAAGGTGAATATTCAGGATTAAGTCTTATATATTGAATTATTAGTAAATTTTATCGTGGAAGTGAAGTGTATGAAGTAGAGGTGAGGACAACAGAAAGTTCAAGTATCAATATGACATAGGTACATAAAAGTTCTTAATCCTCCTAAGATTTGTACTCAAATCTTAAGAAAATAATTATTATAATAAACGCAGAAAAGATTCAGAACAGGCGAATTTTCAAGCTACTAGCAATAAAAAAAGTACTAGTAATTTCATAAAATAGCACAAAACACAAATAAATAATTAACTCTTGTAATTGTGTAGTGGATGTTTTAAATCGAAGGCTTGCACTTACCTTCGGAAATTAAGTAAAAAACTGTGAATATTAAAACAGCATAAAAAAAATTAATTTGAAGAGGGCGAAATATTTTTTTCTTAAAACTGTACCTGGACAAATAAGTTATTTTTAAATTTAAAAAATTGAATTAAACAATTAGAATGGAAATAGAATGGAAGTTAGAATGGAAAGATTTAAGGAAAGGATCTTACTATGATTTATTGTAAAATGTTCTAGAGAAGGATGCTATACGGATGTTTCCCTTAGGTGTACCTTTAGGAACACTAAAATGAAAGCTCCAACAAGATAATGGATCCATTCTTAAGTAAATGAACAGAACATTTGTTTTTAAAAAAATATTGATGCTATATCTTGTGCCAAGAGTGGTAACCTTGACCTAAGCCCTAGAGCAAACCTAAGGGATTATTTGTCTCTCCAAGTACAGGAAAACAACAAGCAACATTATATTCAACATATGATATGGAAGTCTTCATTATGAAGAAGATGGATAAAAAATCCCGGTAACTTTCCTTAAAACGTTTAATTAATTTGATCACAAATCGTAAGTTACGACTTATTCAGAAAAATCGTGGAACACAGCGTTCAACTACAATTTGCTGAAACTTTCTTAGCCCATATGTGATCTTGGAATTTTATAACAGATATTTTCGACATTTTCTTTGTTATGCTGAAGTTTATTTTCCTAAGTGAAATTCTTACATGTCTGTTATCAAACTTTATTCAGAAACTTTATGTAATGGCTTCGAGTGCTTTAGTTTGTATAAATATTCCATTCATTTCCAAAATAGCTTATATGGACCTTTATTTTTGTAATAGAATATAAACGGAATAATACCAAAAGATAGGACTTACCATAAGGGAATTTTGTGGTATGCTTCTTTTTGCCTGCTTTTTGTGAGTTTCAGTATTCGCTCCGGAAGTTTTTTGAAGGCTTACTTACCACAAACTATGTTTACTAATATCAAGTATTCGTCTTCTCATGCATTTTTCGTGACAATTTACATGTGCAGCCTAAAATGGCGCAATATTTGAATTAGCATTATTGTATATTTGCATGAGGTCTATTGACAGTGAATATTGTAGGGTTGATCCTTGGCCACAAAATAACGATCACTGAGACTTTTTGGTGCATTTGAACGCAGATAGCTTGCATGTACAAAAATACTGATTGGTAATTTGAAATGTTAAACTGTTTTTGTTCTTTCAAAAGTTTATGGAAAGATTTTCTAAATGATTAATTTTATTAATTAATTAAGCTTTTACCTGTCTCAAACAATTTTTTTTTCATATACACCAAAGAATCAAAACATTATAAACACCTGCTCAATAACACGTTACACCACTTTTTGCCTGCAAAAGAGCTGCAACTCGTTTTGGCATTGGTACCACAATTTCGTGCTAGATGACTAAAGACAGGTTGCACCAATTGTCTAAGCAGGGGTTATATACAGCCGAGATATTTCAATTGAACATATTTGGTCTCCAGGTTGCCTGTCTATAAAAAGCTAAAAGTGCCCTATCATATTAAGATCCACCGAGTTAAGAGACAAACATATTAATTAGAATTCATCTTTATGCTCTTTCAGCCCTTCTAATACAATTCTAGCCTTTTTGTCATGGAACGCTGTCCTGCTTGAAGATCCCATTTCAGTTGGGAAAACAGTTAACATATAAGAGTGCAACTGATCCGCAATTATGCTCAGATAGTCTATTTTTTTCATGGACCCTTCTACCAGAACTAAGGGTCCCAAAGTTCTGACACAACCATCGATGTGATGAATCGTGATTCATCATACCAGGAAATTGTCTTCCACTTATTAATGGTCAAGTCCCAATGTTTCTGAGCTCACTCCAGGCGTAATTAGCAAAGGCACTTGATCAGCAGAGACCCACGAGTGGAACATTTGCTATGCAGTCCTATATCCAACAGTTTCCGCTGAGTTGTATGTTCCAAAGCATTTGTACTTTGGACCTGCATTATATTGGGCTGTCAAGTGACCCACTGTCTGGCTCGAATTTTCTTTACAAGTGGAGCAATTTCAGACGTTTTATTTTCTTTTTTTTCTGATGATGCGTATACATTTAACCGTTAGGTGTCCACTTCTGGTTTCACCGTTTTTTATTCACTTTCTGCAAACGCTAAAAACAACACAACACTAACAACCTACCAGTCATGCTGTTTCGGAGATAATTGTTCTGAGTCTTCGGACCTATATAATGTGTCCGCTTTCAAATTCGCTTAGACCAGCCGCCTTTCCCCTCACTAGCAAAAGTAAAAGTAAAAATGATAGCTTACTGTCTCCGGCAGGAGTTAAATACCATTCTCTCATAATCACATGGCTTCCACGTCATCCAGATGAGTTCATTCAAAAATGTGGAGGTGTTCATAATGTTTTGGCTTGATGGTATATGTTACTTTATTAGTCGTTTATTTGATAGTTTGTTAGGATATATACAAATATAACAAGTCAAGACTCCCTTCAAGTTATTGAAATTCTTCCTTTTTTTATGAAATAATCTAAGCTTTCTTTACCACGTGCGCTATAACCTTTTTAGACTTAGAATTAACCATTTAGAAGGATAACTTTATTCTAAAATATGCTTATTCAATCGCGTTACCATCATGATACTTGGTACAGTATGAAGTTATAAATAATTTCAACACCTCTCGTAATTGGGATTACTTAAATATGATAAATATGATCAATTTTCTTAAATTATATAAATTAAATTTTTAATAACTTTTTCTATCACTAAAGATAAAGTGTGAACACTGAAATATATATCAAATTATTAAATATGTATATATAATTTTAACAAAATTACCTTTTATCTATAGTTATTTAAAAACAATCAATGATTGATGTTCTTTACTAAATGCTTATCTCTTGAATATTTTTCTTAGTGAATATAACATAGAAAAGTGTTACAGTTTCTACATTTCTACACATTCTGGGAAACGTAATTTTTAAAAGAGAAGGAATTATATATTTATCCTAGATTATATATTTAACAATATTACTATGCGTAATTTATCAAATAAAACAAATTATGAGTAAAATATCTGTCACATACATAACAATCATTACGAAGGATTTCATTGAGATAATTTAGTTGCAGCTGAATTCTTCATTCAGGCTTCCTGCAATTATTTACACCTGTGGATGAACTACGTCAGAGAACTTTTGCTCTTCATAAATATGTAGCCAATATCTAGAAGAAAGCTACTTCCGACTACTATTACTGAGAACATGATGGGATAAATTCACTTTCACATATGATGGAGGTAAACCATGTTACCCGTGATATGACTTCCAGTCATATCATGTCACTAATGCACAGCAATATGAGTAAGGATCTTGATTTCTTCCTCCCCCAGGGTAAGCAAATAATTAAGAAAGACGTAAGTGAAACGATCATCCCCAAAATATGAAAGGGAATCGAAAGATTACATTTCCCGAAGGACTACACAAATAAATTTTCCTTGACAGAATGGAATTTTTCTATTTACGATGGAAAATGGGTAAATAAAATGGTAAGCCGTTTTGCAATTTGAAGAGATTTATGGCTATAGAAGTTTTTCAAATTATTCTAAAAACTATCTCTTTTTACAATAAGAAATTTGAAATAGATTGAATCAAGAAATATTAGCATATATAAATTTTCAGTGGAACGTCTAAGGCGATGGATGCATTATGATATATATATATATACATGAAACTTATTTTAGTGGTAGAGTTTAAAAATATGTAAGGAAACTTTACGGGCAAAACTTATTCACTGCGAAGGCATAAATATTATACAAAAATTGTTGAAGAATAAATTTTATATGCAATGCACTTATAAAAGATGACACACATTTCATGAAAAATTTAAATAACGATAATAAATGTTCTTAGTTTTTTCTGATTGATTAAAATCACTTTATTTATTTTGACAACTTATTTAAAAATAGAGATTGTATTATTTCTTATTTATTACCAAAGCTAAGATTTTCTAATTTTAACCATCAAAATTCATACTCAGGTCTGATAACACTATTTTTCATTAGCTATATTACTGTTGGTCAAACATATTATCCTCAAATATATCCTTGTTTGCATATTATCAAGTTATTAATATAAAATATTTATGCAAATATCCAATGAAAACAAATTTGTTTCAACAAAATTGTTTCTTTTTTTTACGCAAGGAAACACGTTTTATATAAAAACTAACTATAAAACAATGATTTATGTAACATTATAGGGCATTATCCTACTCAATTATTACTTCACAGATCCTACACTTCGCGAGGATACAGTTAGCCACCCAATCAAAATTGGCTTATTGCTTTCAGAAGATAGTTACTGGACTCTCTCAACAGTTTTTAGATTAAAAAATATCCCAATAGTTAAATATGTTTGTGTGACTATAATGCATGTACCTGTGTTTGCGACTTTTATTGTGCCCTTAAGATTTGAAAACATTTAGTAAATATGGAATTTTTAAAAACAAACATATTTAAAAAAGTTAAAATCAGTCGCTAATTAAGCATGAAGAATACGGCATGGAACATATTTTACAGGGGGAAAAACGAACCGATTGTACAAAAATTAGACTGGTGTTGATTAGATCAATGCTTTGTTGTATGGAGGTACGAAAATGTGTTTTAAACCTATATTCCCTAATAATTTATACTAGGCAAATACATTCATAATCTATATAAGAATTATTTGGCTAAAGAAGGGTCTCAAAGTACTAATTCTAGAGTCATTTTTGCCTGAGATATATCTCCAATAGCCTGTAGTGTTAGATTATTATGACATTGATAAATTAAACCAGCAAATCAAATTGTAATGGAATGCCAAATGTTTAAGAAACTAATTTCTTTTTGAAACATTATTTTGGAGTAATTTTTTTATCATTGATCAAATTTGTAGTTACATATTTATGTAAAGTTGGTAAATGATATGACTCACACGCTTTTTTATTTATTTTTTTAAGCTTAGAAGAGATAAAAAAATAATTACTATTGATATAAAGTTATTTATTTAACAATGGCATTTTGAACCAGAATAAAAGCAACTGCCCCCATACTTTATGGTTCTTATATATGTTTTCAAATTATTTATTTATCCTAGAAATCACAACATATAAAAACACATAAAATATTCTCTAAATACTTTTTTGCTGTGATATCTTTCAGAAACTATACGTATAAACTATAAACGTGTAAAAATTTAAACAAAATGCAAAATGTTTGTCTGAAAAATTTGAATTAATCATACTTTATTCACATAGATCCTCAGTCTATGTTTTCCTTCAATTTGGAAGGTTTTTAAATATTTAATTCGAATTCACTCTTTGAAAAATATGCTATTTCTTCTTTAAATTAATATGAATCGTTCAAATCAAACATGCTCAATCGTTGAAATGCTTAAGACCAAGATAACAATAAAAATTTAAAATTTGGAAAATTGATCAAAATATCTGTTTTGCTTTTTTTAATTATTATTTCTTATAGGTTTCTTATAGGCTGCAGATTGAGTACCACTGCTTTAATTGTTTCACCCACTATAACATATCTATATTGATTAAGCGTATTTTAAAAACATTTAATAGTAAATTTTCTCAATTTATTCAATAGCTGTAAAATAACTTCTTTAAACTGCACAGTATTATCATTGATAACAAGTTAAGATAGAAGTTGGGGGATTTATGCTAGTAATTGAATACCTGAAATTTAAAAAAAATGTGATAAAATACGATTTTCTTAAATTAAATATTTCTGGGATTCTTGAAAAATATTGCTGACATTCAATAGTCAAAAATCATTTTATTTTTCTCTACGTTAGATTTATTTTCCAGGAAAATTTCGATGTAAAGTGTTACAGATTTATATTTGTTCTAAGCGAAATAAAACATCTAATTTAAATCAAAACTACAGTTGAAAGAAATATTGCAATAGCATCATGAAATATCTTAAAATAGAAAAGGGCTACTTACCTAAGCAAATGTCAAATAAATAATTTAGTTTAATGCAATTTTTCTGACAAAGAGTTCTCGAATAGATAGAAAATGAATATAAACATAAAACTAATGACATAGATTAAAAAAGCTCTTGTAAACATTGGATTTTAGCAATCTTTCTTAAGTCACTTCCAAACTAACATGCCAACATTCTTTCGAAAATTATTAATTCTATCACTTTCTTAAAAATTCCAATATGCAATCCATGTCACTGTAAACAGCACCTAACAAATTATCGAACGAAAAGTTGTTGAGGTGAATAATATTCCTATTTGACAGTATGTATGATTATCTGTATTATCGATATCCTTTCCTTTCTCTCAACCAACTGTCGAAATTTCGCTTTTATAGACATATACTAAAGCAGAAAGGTTTCGTAAAATATTGCTAAACCATTTATCATATTACCGTATCATTTTCTTGTCTCTGTTGCTATTGACTTTAACGGATGTTATGTTAAAGATAGGTTATGAAAACGGTAAAATAAATGCGTCTGAAGTAATCGTTACCTGAGTTTCTACTTTTATAAGGACACACATTTCTTCCAAAAAGGTGAATTTTTTTCACCACTTTATGCACGTATTAAACCGATTTGTGCTGTACCTATTTGATGGAAAAAATAAGAGTGTATTTATTCAAAGATGTGTTGCTGCTAAAAATAATTTTGTAACAAGGAATCAGTCAGTTAAAGTTTTATCAAATACATTTCTTACTATCGTATTACAATTATTGTATTGTAATGACAAAATAACTGTTTTTACAAAATTAGTGAATCATGTTACCATAAGTTGAATAGTCTTGAGGATGCTAGATTTTCTCATAAAATTCCGGGTCTAATATAACTCGGCAGGATTAATAGGTAGATATTTTGAACCCCATAAGTGCCACCGTATATATACGTCTCGCTAAGCCAATGCGACTTACTGCCCCCGACTTATATATACGTATTTTCAAAGTATGAGATTTTCTTTACGTTGCTACCAGTATAATTATTACGAAAGTTTTGGAATATAATAAAAGGACTTTGACAGTGTTTATGAAGGAGTTACTTATTTCAGAGAAGGATTTGCTTTTCTATGCCTTTTTTTCCCTTCCCCTATATACTGCACACAAGTGCCCATGTGAAAAACGGTTCCACTGGGAAGCAATTCGCGTAACTTTTAATCGGCAGTTAGGGGGTTAATTGTGTATTCTTGTAAAATTGTATTTCTTATTAGTTTCATTCTTCATCAAATTTAACTATGCATTTGAAAACTAATTCATGTAGCAAACTCTTGAAAACACACGAGTAGATAAATTCTTAGCTTTCTTTGCTGAATCGATCAATAAAGTAGATTAGAATATGATATGTAAAACGCATGAATAAAAGATATTAGAAACACATTTTTCTTATGGGTAGATTGTAATCATAATAGAAGCATATATCAACTGAAGTTGAAAAAAAATTCAATAAAGTAAGGACAGAATATGTGTAAATAAAACGCTTTATATGTATAAAACATTTAACAAAATGCAAAATATTTGTCTCTTTGCTTATCACATAGTTCCTCAGTCTACGTTTTCCTTCAATTTTGGGGGAGGGGGGGGGTTAAACATAAACTTTATCTAGATTGACTTGGATATTTTTTTGATATCATAGAAATCAGTAACTTAACCAGATATGTTTATTAACATTATCCAACAAATGATAATACCAAAAATAAAAATTTTAAGAACAGAATAATATTCTCGGACACTTTATAGGACTTATATGATCAATTTCTAAGAATATTTATTTCAACAGTATAAGCTGACAAGTCCTATAAATTTCATCTCATAAATTTAAGTACTTTTTGGTTAATAAATTCACGTATTACTGAAAAGGGAAAAGAAGAATTTTGTATGAAAACGGTAATTTTCGAGGTGATAATCGCGATTTTGAAGAATTGAAAATTATTTGCTAAGTTTAAAAATGAACAGCTTTCGTAAAATTCAAGGTGAGAGATAGGATACACGATTCCATATCTTTGTTCATTGACGTTGAAAATAAGGAATGTATATTTATTAAAAGTAATGTAGGACATACATTAAAATATTGATCAATAATTTGAAGATATTGAAATATTTACTGAAAAAGTTCTATAGAAATTATTTACCGGGTATGCTTATTTTTCATTATTCACATACATATATCTAATCAAAGAATCAAAATTCTAAAAACGTTCACCTATTAAATTTCCAGACACATACTCCAGATACATTACTAAAAAACGTCATATTTTTATAAAATTAATTTATACTTAAAAGTTGATTATATTTCATAAAATGAAATTAAAAAGGCACATAAAAAAGCTTAATATAGTATGGCATTTCTCGTCTTATAAATGCAACACAAATTTTCTCTTTTACTGTATAAGTATTTGATTGCAAACCTTAACAAATCTGACAGTTTCTTTAGTCTCCTTAGTTAAAGCAATAACTGATGTATTCATATTAAGCAACTATACATGCAAAGAATTCCTGAAACTAACAATGATACAACAATTCCTTGGGTCTAATGAAATTTTACTGCTTCGAGACGATAGCGTGTATAGTCTTTCTATTTGGATTCTTTCTCACAATTTTCTTGAGGCATAATGTAATTATTTTGCAGAAAGTTTAGGTTGCTGACAGCTGCTGCAATGTGTTCAATTAATATTTTGCCTAACCATCTTTTTAATCGCAGCAAAATTTGGTATGCCCCATTTGGCAAACATCAGCAGTGTCTGCTGTAGAAGAAATTAGAGATGATTTCTAGGTACCGAAAATCACACAGATGGTTTATATAACAGTCGCTATATGTATTTGAATAAGAACAAAATTCATAAGGCTAGTAAAGGCTTAAAGTTTTAAGGAATTGCATTACTAGGTTACCTAATTACATATAGTCAGGTGTGCTAAACATACCTATTTCTTTGATTGCAAACTAACTATAAATATATAATGATGATTTTCTATCGTTTCCAATTCCATTTAGTTAAAAAACTACTGAAATTCTTAAATGATTTTATACTCATATTTATGTGTATTTTTACTTAATTTTTTAAATGAAAATTGACCTAGTAATTAGTTCCCTAACGCCTTCATCACAGTTCAAATTATATTTTCATATGTTTACAACAATTATTACACCTCTTAATACTTAGTTAAAAAAATTTATAAACTAAACTTTTCCATTGTTTATTGGGTTTATCTTTCGAAATGAAACCAAATTATTTATTGTGGTAAGAAGGGAAGATATATATATGCTCCTTATCTCTCTCTCTCTCTCTCTCCTTGCAAATAGCAAAACAAACCCCAAGAATTTCCTTCTACTACCATGCTGATGTGTTTCATTGCTACTTTCACATGTATTTCTTCCAAATATGAATACCAAAAAAGATGACTCTTTTTTTTTGTGTGTGTGTGAATAGATTACACACACACACACATATGTGAAAGTGCAGTGATTCGTCCTATTAGCTTATTTTACTGTTAAATTTCTCTTAACTTTATTCCTTTTAAGTAAAATTTGAAATACCTTTTCTTTTATATTATCTTAAGAAATTTTGATTACATTGACATACTAACACTTTTATTTACTTCATACGGAAACATGTTTATCTATACATAAAATGTATTTTGTATCAGAAAATAATTCCCTCGGTTTAATTAATTTAAATCTGCATGTAGTGTGCATGTATATATTCATTATAATGTAAACATACTTTTTTTGAAGATTCGAGGCGTGTCCGGAAACTAAGCCCCGTTTTGTTCTACTACAACCGTAGTGATAGTTTTGCAGTTCAGTACTTGTGCACGTAAGTCTCTGGTTAATTGTCAGTCCAGTGACTCTATTACAGACAGAATATGCTGTTTTTACACGTGTTAATGAACGTTAAAAATGTTTAAGACGATTGCACACGGAGTGGGCAGCTTTCTGTTGTTCATGATACACTACTGGCCATTCAAATTGCTACAACAGCAAGAAAAGCAGATAACAAAATAATATTTATTGGACAAATATATTATACTTGACATAACAAGGAATTAAAATTTCAAGATATTTGGGTGCATAGATCCTGAGAAATGAGTACCCAGAACAGCCAACTCTGGTATTTTTAACAGCACCTATAAGCCTGAGCATTGAGTCAAACAGAGATTGGATGGCATGTATAGGTACAGTTGCCCATGCAGCTTCAACATTATTCCGCAGCTAATCAACTGTAGTGATTGGCGTATGGTGACAAGCCATTCCCTCGACAACCATACACCAGACGTTCTCTATTGGTGATAGTAAACGCCTGGTGAACGTGCAGGCGAAAGGCAAGGTAACAGCTGAACATTTTTCGTATTAAGGAAGGTCTATATAATACCGGAAACATGCAGTCGTGCCTTATCCTGCTGAAACGTAGGGTTTCGTAAGGCCATAGGCCAAAGGGTAGAGCTATAGGTCGTAACACACCAGAAATGAAATGCGCTGTGTTCAAAGTGCCGTCAATTTAAACAAGAGATGACCGAGACTTCTATCCCCAGCCAGATTATGGGCCAATATGATGAAAACGAATGCAAGCTGCCAATGTGTGTTCACTAAGATGCCGGCAAACACGGATGTGACCATCTTGATGCTGTAAACAGAACCTAGATTCATCTGAAAAAATGACGTCTCGCCATACATGTGCCCAGATTCATTGTTGATCACACCATTGAAGATGCTCCTGTCTGTAATGCAGCGTCCAGGATAGCCGCAGCCATGATCTCCGAGCTGAGAGTCCATGCTGCTGCTAACGTCATCGAACTGTTCGTGCAGGCACCTGTAGTCTACCAAGCGACCCCAATGCTTGACTCAGGACTCGTGAAGTGATAGCACGATCCATTAAGACCGTGAAGGTAACATTCCTGTCTTTTCGGCTGCTAGTGACAGGGTCCGTTGAGATCCAGCATGACATTCCGTATTACCGTCCTGAACCCATCTATTCTATATTCTGCTAACAGTCAATTGATCTCGACCGACGCGAGCAGCAATACTGCGATAGAATAAATCGCAATCCCGGTATGCTACAATTCGACCTTTATCAAAGTCAGAAACATGCTAACACGCATTTCTGCTTCTTACACGAGGTATCACAACAACTTTTCACCTGGAAACAACGTTCAAAAATAATTTGTGTATGAGAAACCACCTGAAAAATTTCCTCATTTAAACACATTGTAGGTGTCACGTACTTTTTCTGAATGCGTTGAAAAGCTAATCCTTTGCATATCAAAGCTCCTTCTTTCTATCGTTTAAATTTCCCGTCTGTAGCATGATGCCTTCTTGGTGTAGCAATTTTAATGGTCAGTAGTGTAATTTAGTGAAAAAAGTGAATGAGAAAATTCGTGAAAATGGGTGGCATACAATAAGATTGCTTTATAATGAGTTTCCACAAATTTCAAAAACTGTTCACTGGCGGGATTTTTCTTTAAAGAAGGTATAGACAAGTTAGTTTCTCGACATGAAAAATGTCTGAACACTGGTGGTAACTATGTAGAAAAATAGTTTCCAACATGCTCTTCCATGTAAAAACAAATTTTCTTTTGATTTTTTTTCCCAAAACGGTACTTAGTTTCCGGACACACCATGCATTTGTAGCTTTTTTCTAAATAGTGTTTATCTTTACAAATTGATAACCAAAGTATTCAAAGACTATTGTAGTGATATACTTCAATTCATTAATTAAAGTAGTGATAAGTATTTGTGGCAATATTGGTGATATAAAACATTTTATGAAGCAAATAATAATGTTTTTGACCTGCAATACCCATATTTATTCTTGTTTTGATAAGATTGGCAATTAAAACCGTTTTTTACTAAAATCTTTTCATCAATAGTTCGGTTATTGATACGCCTAGTGAAAAGTTAACCTTTTATGAACTTTCACTTTAAGCAATTTATTTACTTTTTATTTTACTTTAAACTTTTCAATGAATTTCTAAAGCAGGTTTCATGATCACACTATTTCATCATTTTTTTCTATTTTATTATTTTACATATTTCTGCATAGTTGAAAGAAAAAACAGGATTTTCCTATTAGTGTGTTGGCGTATAAGTACCTTTAAAAATAAATCCCACTAACAGGACTTCGAATATTAATACTTCCACACATTTAATCAAATAAGAACTGCGGTCATTGAGATAAGATGTCATGAGTCGGTCGAATTTTTCTTTTACCTAAGTGCATATCAATATTTAATCAGAAACTCTTATTTTTCCTAGGAACATTTCTTGTTCATTTCCTCTGATTTGCTTCGATGTTGGATGACGTTTTTTGTGACAAATACGAGCTTTAGCTGAAAAACATACTGTTAAAATTAAGTTTAGCTGACAAACATATCGATAAAATTAATTTATTAAATTTGTTCTTTGAAAGTTAATGCCTCTTTAAATTAACGCTGCTAAATTAGTGCTATAATATTACAGGGACTATATTTTATGCATTAAGGATTTAATTCTGATTTTAAATTAATCTAATTTTAATGAATAAAGAGAAAAAAGAAAAAAATATGATTTTAATACTTATTCGATTGTGTAATTTCTTTGGCACATCAGACCCGAGTTTAGTATTCAATTACAAAAAAGTAATTGCAAGATAATCAAGTATTATTTCAGTTGAGTCTGAGTAAAACAGTCAGAAGTAATATTTTAGATGTCTTAAGATACACAATAACAATAAGCAGCCAGACAGATAAAAGCAAAAATAACCGTTTTCTATTTTTAAAAGCAATTGTGCATAAAATATAGGAATCGACTGCAAACTTGTTACTTGAAATATTTTTTTTAAACTTGTCAGTGTGCATAGCGATTATATATTCCAATTATACATAAAAATAAATATTCGGTTATATATTTTGGTTAAAATCAAATAATACTTAATATCACAAGAAACATTATTTACCAAATACTTTTTAAGTCTTTTATATTGTAATATAAATGAATGGGGAAATCATTTACATATCAAATAAACAAACAATATTCGACCCAATGAAAGCCATAACTTGTCTAGATTAGTTCAATTACTTCTGTCACTACTCTAATAAATGTAGAAATTAAGTTATGCAATTGATAGATCTGCTTGGTCCTTTCAATTAACATTTTATGCCAGTAAACCAACAGGAAGTCCTGATCAAAACGGTCTCGAAGATTTAATAATTATAAGTCAATCTATCTTTCAGAAAAATTAAAATGCCAAATAAATGAGCTCCCGAGTGTTTACTAAGTACATCGATCCATGAGCTTAATAGTTGTTTGACTGATTGGGGTTTGACTAATGACACTAATGATGGGAAAAATACTTGAAAATTCTTATAATTGAAAGTGAAGCTGTAGGAAGCATTTAATTTTAAATAGTTTGAAAATGTAGATCATTATCTATCCACCATTTGTTTTTCTTTTGTTTTTAAAATATTTAAAATTGACATATCTCTAATGTTCGTACGCTATGTAAAATGATTCATAAATTTATGGGAAATATGTCTTATATGTAGAATAATCGACATTACACTAATTTATTCCTCACATGTGAGTAAATATAGTAACAAAGACAGTCACTTCTTGCTGGTTATTACGAAAAAAAATTAAAAAGAGCACACATGTACCTCGTAAAATATTTTACTTTTTATACGGATATAGTTTTAGGGAAGAAAAAGTAGAGGTGTAAACAGGGAAGTTTTAAGGCACGGGACAACTGATCCCATTCCCAAGGTCTCGGTCTTAGTTGGGGCCTCGTCTCAGCCTCAATAAGATCCTGATCCAAATAGTTTTAATGATCATATGTTTTTCCATAACATACTCTCCAAAAATTGGGAGTTTTAAGCTTTTTACCAACTGGAAACGGTAGCAAGACTGCATTATTATATGATGACCGTCTTATCCATGTCCAGGTCTTCATTTACAACCATACATCATCATTAGTTATTTTGTCGAAAGGCAGCAATTGGTTGAGTCGATTTGTGCTTAGGTGTGTGAGATTGTGATTCACACACATTCCTTTGTTACGGGTTACCGTTTGAATGAGTATTTGGCAATGTATGCTATATACTGTAATTTTTAAAGGTCACAGGAAGGGTTTGGTTTTTCATAGGGTACCAGGGCCTCAAGAAGTCTTAAAATGTTCCTGGTTATAAAAAATATAAAAAAAATCAATTTAAAAACTTTGAGTTGAAAAAAAATAATTTTCGAAAGTTGCTCACTTTAAAAAATACTTCTTAAAGTGTATATGGAAGTAAATTTACGCGTTTTAAGCTATATGTGCAGTCTTTTAAATAAGCTAATAAATTTGAGGTTTTGTGCGTACTAAGTTCTTTTTAGATTATTTTTCTGGTTGTCTTATACAATTTAATATGAAGACTTTTTTAAGAAGAACAAATCTTATCAAAGGCTTTTTTATACTTCTAATGTGTATTTCATTCGTTGGTTAAACTAATGATATCGAATGTGTGATTAAGTTTTTTATTGAAATAACTATTGCGTATAACACCTTTTCGCTAATATTGTTGAAGATATTAATTTAAAAATTTCCAGCCCTAAATATTTCTTTATTTCGTCGGTATTATAGCGAAAAAGTTATCTTTAACGATTACTATAGCATGTAAGCAATGTGTGCATGAATGTGCTTTTGTTGTCTATTGCCTTCAATAATCTTTGGAATTTTTTCTATATTATCGAAACTACTTTTACAGATTCCAGCCAAATAAGTTATGTACTCAAAAGCTAGTGGGATGCACAATGCAGGTCTCATTGCAAACAGACATCTCTCATGTAGCCTTCTGAAAATTGTAACCACTGAAATTTCGATTTCTTTAGCCGCATAGAGCACATAATATATTTGATAATTGCTACACTCCTTTACGCTTCACTTAAATGGATAAATATTGATCTTCATAGAATATTGTGGCTCTTGGACAGCCAAACCAAATCCATCTCACTTACAGATCAAATCTCATTAAACTGTCTCCAAATGTTGCACTCAACCCTGGGCATTTCATTTAAATTGCTAGCAATTTATAATTGAAAGAAAGTGCTCTGTTTCAAATCTCCTGAGTAAACGCAGTATTGAAGGTCATTTTCATGAAGTGGCAGGCGTTGCTTCGGTTGAGACATGGAATCGAATTTTAGTGCCTCTTGAGACTTACCGAGTAGAGGAACTGATGCCCGTTAAATCCAGCAAGATTTATAATTCTCACGTTGACATCGTGTGAATTTTGGATCGCTCTGGTATAGATCTCGTTATCTGAACCTCGTTTAACCCCTTGCTTCTCGCTCTCGTCAAATTCACGGAGTGAATTTCCCTCTCTATTTCTTGTGCCTGTAATATTCCCGGGCTGGGGTGTTCAAAAGTAACTTGCCAAAAAAAGCTTGAAACAACTATTTCTTAAGTCCGGAATATTGTTTAATTCTTAATATATACACCAGATGGCAGTATCAGATTATTTGTAAGTTTTATTTTGTAAATAATGAAACTTTCGATCCTAAAACACATCCAAATCCCAAGTTATATAAAGTTTGGCCAGTGTTAGAGCATCTGAATGAATTATTTCAAAGAGCTGTAACTCCTGGACGAGATATCGTAATTGATGAGACTCTCATGCTCTATAAAGATCGCTTAGGATGGCGACAATATATGCTTAAAAAGCGATCTCGCGCGTTTTGGTGTAAAATCATATTTATTATGGGAATCAAGTTCAGGGTACATATGGTCTCAAATTATATATACTAGAAAAGGTACGGTATTTGATCATAAATACGAAGATCTGCCCCAATCAATTCAAGTCGTAATGTTACTCATCAAACCAATGCTGCGTCACTTGACCATGGTTCAAAATTACGTGGTCCGTCGCCAAAAGCCCTCGTGTAGCTGAACAGTGCGACGTTAATATTTAATCAATCAATCAATCAATCAAACCAATGTTAAAACAAGGATATTGTCTGATAACAGACAACTTTTATACTTCGCCAGAATTGGCAGACATGCTCCTAAAATTTCAAACAACCTTTATGGAACTGTGAAATTAAACAGAAAAGAAATGCCTCAAAAGCTGGTGAAAAAGAAAATAGCAAAAAATGAAAATATTGCTTTTTGTCGAGGTAAAGTTATCCTTGCATTGTTCTCTGTCACAAAACCTTTTCTCAATGATGAAAAATATGATTATACAAATCTTTAAGATGAATTAAATTTTACTATTCGTAAGAGGGCTCTTTCAGGATCAGAACAGGAACAAGTTTTGCACAAATTAAAGAAGGCCGCTCAGAAAGGGAATTTCAAATTAAATAATTAAAGAATCGTCAACAATAGACCTCATTACACTTTAAACTCTTAAGCTGTCACTTTTAATGTCCAAAATGTTCCAAATAAAAGCAAACTTTTTATTGCATATAACTAAGAATAATACTTAACAAAATGCGAAAATGGAAGAATTTTATTTTAATTTTCAATTTTAAAGTTTTCACGCTATTTTTTATTTTATAATTGTGGAGCACAAAACCCCCTAAATGTGTGCTTTATGTAAGTACACTCAGAGTGCTATGAAGAAAGATTCATATATTTTAAAAGAATTTCTCTCTCATACTTACAAAAAAGTCTTTTTGCCTTTCTCTTTTTTTCCATACGGTTGAGGGTTTTATGTGTGTGTGCATATTTCTATGCACACACAATTTAAAACATGATGTAATACTAAGTCTTACATTGCGATGGAGACAGAGATAATATCGGCTTTTTTGGGGGATTATATCTTCATTTTCATTTATCAAGAAACCAATTGCATAATGCTTTGCCAATCCTTGTTATTTATTGAATATTTTCCAGAATCCACATTCCTGCCTTCAATGAAAAATTCCCGCCTTTACCACAAAGAAAATTCCGGATGAGAAGTATTTCAGTACCATGGACAAACCGCATCTTCTAAAAACATTAGCACTAATTGGAAAGGCACGAATAAATTTAACTCAATAAAAACTATGGATTGTATTCCTTAAAAATTTTAATGAATTTGAGACTCAATGTCTGCTAGGCTCGCATCCTGAACTACAACTGGCGTTTCACTCCAAATTATTTCTTATAACCCAAATGACAGGTGCCTTGGCGATCGCCAAATTAACAATAAATTACAAATGGTAAAGGTGGTCCTAACACTAATAATCTTACTGTAACAATTATAAATATGTGCCAATCAAAGATAGAATGAATTGGGTAAACAGATTGTGGCCAGCTTTCAGTAGTCCGTACGGTGTACAGGCAAACCAGTTAAGGGGTTAAAGTACTATAAACAATCGAGCAATCGATTAAACTTGTTTACAATTTATTACCTCTTTCCATTTCTTAAGTATTGGAGATTACTTACTTTAAATTTTAAAACTATTTTTAAGTATCAATTAATTTAATTTCATAGCTATTATTTAGGAAATAATATTTCACTTAATTTACTTCTGTGGAAATTACTGTGATAATTTAACGAACTTTTAAATGCCTATTGATAATTTTTAAGCTTTAAATTACTTTATATTATACTTATCTATTTTGGCGAACATTCGTTTTTTGCCCTTTTTTCCTATGTTGATAAACAAAATTATGCTGTTTTGTGTATCATTTCCAGAACAAATTGCATCATGTTTTATTCCCTCGAATTCAAATCAAAATGAATCCCATTTTTCGTCCCTCTCTTTTATCTTTTCGGGGGTATCTTTTTCTATAAATAAATTATACATTTTTTATCGTTTCTGTGGTAAAAATACATTCATCCTTTGATGTTAGTGTGGAGAAAATGAAATGGATTTGGAGATGAGGTAACTCCCGAATCCTTTTCGCCTATCAGCCTTTTTATGTCTTTTTTCCCCATAAAATTACAAATATTTTAATAATTAAATGTTGTCATTCTTTCCTCATACTAATCTGAAATATTCATTCTCACTAAAGAAAATTGCGAATGGTGTCTAAATTCAATTTAACTTTGATTAACATGCATGATTCTTCCTCGGTACATTTACCACCCAAAATGAGCTCTGCTCTTTACAGCGCTCTCGTGAAAATATTTTTTTCCTTCTCATTCCTTATAATGAACAACGAAAAATACATTATGTGCTGAAAAAAGTTCTTGGAATACCTTATGTCGTGAAAGATCAAATTCCATTTTTAGGTCCCGCGTAATTAGTTCGTAAAGGTAAATGCGGTATGGCCCTTCCCCATTAATTAGCGTTTGGTAAATTTTGTGGAATCTCTAATGTTAGTGGAGTGGACCCTTGCTGTTTCAAATGCTAAGCAAAAATGAAACCAATATCTGGTCTTACTCAGACATGCTTAATTGGATTGTACTCAATTAGCAGCCATTTCGTTGTTCTTTATTTGTGGTGTAGAGTTTGATTTTCGGGCTATCCTACCAAACTAATTATGATTGCTTCATTAAAGGTTCTCTTTTCATTCATTCTTTCTTGTTTGTTTTGAATAGTGAAATTCTTAGAATAATTTTTGGATCTGTTCTCGTGACTTTTTACTTAAATTGCGTTACTTTGATTGTTATGGAAATGAGTACAATTTTAATATTTTTTCATAGTTAAAACTTTTTTAAGATAGGTGATGCAGCTAATAAAAATGAAAAAAATAGCAATAGACATAATACAGAAAAAAAATTTTAGCCAGGTTTATAAGGTGAAATTTATTTAAATACATATAAAACATAAAACAAAACATAACAATTCTGCCTGGAAGTAGTTGTTAATATTACTAACTTGCTAAATATGTCTTAGAATGTACAGATATTGTTTTTTGAATAATTGAATGTAAATAATTTATCATAAATATAACTAACTATGCCGGTTTTAGCTTATGTTTCTTTGTAGTTTCTGAAACTACTCCTCTTCACAAAATTATGCAAGCACCGTATGTGCTCGTATTTTAATTAATGAGATTTTCATTTCCCAGTTAAATTGATTCGTATAAACCTTTTTTTTTTTTAAATTTAAAAAACTTCGCTTTATTTAAGTGAATTTTCTTCACATTTTCTCATTAATGTTTGGTTCCTCGGTCTAGTTTAAAACTATTCGCACGATAAAAGTTGTATTCGTTTTGATCAAAATTGTAAAATAAGTTGTTCGTAAATTACCTTAAAATCCGGCGTATAACGCGCACTTATAGCACAAAACATAAGATCGAAAATTACGGATGCACGTTATATGCTAGGTGTAAAAATGACATCTTTAATAAAAAGGTGACCATAAAGAAAATCTAGATTTCCGAATTGGTTGAAATATTGTTTATTTAAAAAAAATTATATATCTAATGAACTTAAAGGGTTGTAGTTCTAGAAGTACACTTTTTTCAAAAGCCTGGGATACCACGAATAAATGACCAACATTGCATACGTACAAAGGGTGCGTGTTATACGGCGATTATACCTAAAAATATTTTAAAAAAAGCAGCTTGAAAGTATAGGTGCGCGCTATTCGCCGGATTTTACGGTAGCTATTTCTCTCTGGTTCCCATATAGAAAAGTATTAAGTGAGAAAAAAATGACTGATGTTTGGCACAATTTATCTTATAACTTTTACAAAGAGTGTTTTACTTTATCTAAAAAACTGTGTTTCAAAGGGAAATAGTTTTTGATGATAAAAAAGTAAGAAGGAATCAAAAATTAAACGAGTAAATTTAAAGGTCTGTAAATTGAGTAAACAAGAAATAAGTACATAATACTTCAATGAAAGGTCTAATAAAGTCAGTTAAATTCCTTGTTCCATTTCTAATTAACACTCTAACAGAAAATTTATAAAGATATTTATCAAAGTTTTTTTTTTCTCCACGGGTATTGGCAAATACACTTATTGATAAAATTCTTTGCAGATTTTATTTTATTGTTTTACTCCCTAACGTTGTTAATATCCTTTATGTGTCTCAATCGTCTCCGTTCCGTCTTATACCTCGATATAATTAAAAGGATACGGTGCGAAGCAGAAAAGGGAAAACATTACTCCGAAGGAAAAAATCCTCCTGAGTCTTCGATTTCCGATTGAGAATATGGCAGCAAGATAACAACTGCAAATACATAGAGAGCCTAGAGAAAACTCTGGCTTGTCTTCAAGTAGTTTCCATAGAGCTACTCGGAGGCTAATCCTTCAGAAACCCACAAAACTCTGGTGTACTGTCAACACAGAAATCTAGTCCGCTGGCGCTATCGGGAACGGTGTGAACAAATTACACTGTACGGTTCTCTTAATCCTTGTGCCGAGGTCTTGCCACTAATGAAATGGATTAGTGGTGAATGTTGAAATTGAGTTCTAGGAAATTCTCTTTCTGATTTTAAATTCATGCCCTACAACGACAATACCCAGAAATATAATTCACCATTCCAATGCATCATAATAAGTGGCATCTGGGAATACTTTTAATGAATAGGATATTAGAAATGCATTTTAAGTTAAGATAAAGTTTCTGCAGTGAATATGCATTATAATAAATTGCTCTGTTAGAAATAGTACTTCATTACCGTGATCTTGGAATAAACTATGAGATAATTTCGAGTAACGCTGTACGCTTAACTGAAACATTGGTGAATAATTTATATCCATATTTCTCTTATCTTGTGATTTGTTAGAGAGTAAATTCAATTTAATCTTGTATTTAGAATGGAGAGAGGGAGGACAAACGCGCGATATTTTTTTTCTGTATATTTATTTAATTCTTTAGTGTGAATGTGTTTAAAACAACACAATTTCATTTCAATTGAAATTTATTATTTAAATTTCTTTATAAATTTAATTAAATGTCTGATTAATAAAACTTAATTATCTGATACAATAGAATTGTGCGTATATTTCATAGCGAGAATACTATCAAGCGTTTTAAATTGCTTTGGAAGCAGCAATACAAAATAACAAGAGCAAAAATAAGAAAAAGAAAACTTTTTGGGCATTTTTTCAACAATTTTACAAACAAAAATGTAAACGTTGAAATAATATTACTAGCATTATACTGACTTTTTGTATTACATATAACGAAAGTAACAAGTTCAGCTGACAGTTCCGCCACTGCTCTGTATGCATAACATTTACATAATCTTTGGAGAAAATTTCTGAGTCTGACACGTAAGAAAGGAAGCATAACAAGGGAAACGGGATATTCTCGTTGAATTCCTCTTTTTTGATCGTAAAATATCACATTATAATAAACTTGATGTGCAATTGGATGAAATACTCTGTTTGAAGATGTCTAGTTCAAGTTAAGGATGGATAGTGATGTGGAAAAGCTATCATGCAGATGATTTTATGTCTAAAATATTTTCCAAACTTCTCCTGACTTTTTACAAGAAAACATATGTTAGATATGTTGGATATCATTCGCTATAAAATTGTCTGTCTATCATCTGTTATAAAAAAAAACTTGGCTGAAGTTTTATGCTACGTTTTATATTATTTTGGTTGTCTCACAATATAGCACAAGGACAAAAGTCAGTGTTATGATAAATATAAGTTTTATTCTGCTAAATTTTAAGATTATGTATAATTTATTAACCATTTCGTGAGCCATTTATTTTGAATTTTTCTCAGTTTTTTTTGTTTATGTTTTATTAACAATTAAACAATAGCATTTAAGGAAATATATTTTGTTTTGCTTAATTTTATGTTTACATTTAAATTTTAGGGGTAGGAAGAATACTTACCAAGGATCCATTCACAATCATAACTAAAATAAAATTTAATGGTGATTATTTGCCATGAAAAGATGAGAAGTATGCTGGAATGCACAAAGGGACATCACATTATGCACACATGAAGTGGATCCTCTTTTCTTATCCCTTTCTGTTACATTTCCTACATTTTCCATGCCTGTTTTTAACCTCTCCGGTGCCCTAGGCACTTAATATTGTTACGCCCCCTCTCCCACTATTTGCAAAGCTTCCCCTTACTTCAGTTCTTACCTTGCCAATTTTGGTTCGGGCCGGTTCTTGGTTCTTTGTTTCTTACTCTTTTCCATTTCTTTGTTTTTGCTCTTTGTAGAGTCTTTCCATTATCTACCCTTTATGAAAACCTCGTTGAGTGGTTATTGGGGTTCATGATCTCTGATGAGGTCTTTATCCCTTATCTTGGAATTTAGTTGAGCATGAAAAAATAGAACTTACGATGTTAATTTAAGATATTAAAACCACCTATGGACTCGCCATGCCACATGCTGGCACCCGGCAGTCGTATGGAAAGCATAGTGGCATGGTTTGGCCACTCTTGTTGATTTCTTACCTTACAGCATCACGAACCACCCAACCAGTTTTATGTAAATTAGTACAGTAAACTAATTAAATCGGGTTTTTTTTGCAATTATAGTACAGTACGTATTAAATGTTTTCAAATTATTAATTATCATCTTTTTCATCTCTTATCCCTTTACTATCTTTATAGCGATGGTACGTTCACTGCAATTTTAATTTTCTTGTCTTTTTTCGCCTTGTAATTTTTGGCGCCCCCAGTCTCATGCGTCCTAGGCACGTGCTTAGCGTGCATAAGCCTAAAAGTGGCCCTGACATCATCTGTAGTTGGAAACCTTCTATGGCATTTAATTTCGCACACTGGCTAAGCGCACAGGTGTATTTTGTAAGATCATGTAGGTGGGAAGTAATCTTCCCAAGGCCCACGAAAGGATTAAAGCTTTTGAATTAAAAACTGTTTAAATATATTGAATAAAGGAATTTAAAATGGAAAGAATAAAAAATAGAATGTACAGTAAATGATAATGACAATAATATTCATAAACAGCAGATATAAACAGTTTCATTCGATTATTTGAATTCCTACAATTATTTGAACAGAAAAATTAGGATACTGTGAAAACGCTTTTCTATCTGAATGAGGGTATATAACAAGGAATATATTTTATTTTTTTAAAAAATAAACTAATCCAATTTTTTTCCCGCGTTACACACACATTACCAGATTTTATTCCAATTTTAAATTTAATTAATATTTTAAGTTTCATGTAGTTGTTCCAAATGAATGCGAAACTAGTTTCTTAGTCAGGTAGAACATTTTAAGTTTAATAAATAACATAACAACTTAAATATTACGTTTGGTTAAGTTAGCTAAATTATTCGATTACATAAACCATGCTTCTTTTAGTAAGGTGTCTGAAAAAGTTTATCATTTTATAATTAAAATTACTTGAAGAAACGTAGCCACTTAAGATAAAAATAAAAAGGCATGAGTTTTAAAAATAATTGCATACATTACGCGTTGTATAATTTTTTTTATTTTAAATCCTTTCTTCAGTAAAAGTTGAAATACCATATTTATTCATCCATGGATTCGAAGCTGCATTTAAAAGTCTCAACACATTTTTATGAAAAAATATGTTTATTGATCTCCAATATTTATGAAATAAAAAAAAGAAGAAGAAATAATGAGAAGTGAATAACTAATTTATTTTAACATTATTAAAAAATTTTAATTATGTACATGAACCTATAATAGCTCTAACCGTCTAATTTACCCCCATCCAATGAACCTTTCCTCCTTCGATTCTAAGCCTCACCAGTAGCATTACTACAGGAAAAAAGTGCGGCTTTGAATGGAATAAATACGGTAATACAAATATAT
>BMAV01024661.1:293589-316215 GCA_019973955.1 Trichonephila inaurata madagascariensis | reverse complement strand
TCTTTGTTAAAATATGTAATTAAAGAAGAATATTTTACTTCAATCTGCAATAACACTCTAGTAATAGAGTAACGAAGTTAGCTTGCATCCTTTGAGGATCCACACTGATTAATTAAGTATGACACGTAGCCAGGTTAAAAGTATGAAAATGCTTGAAAAATATTAATTATGGAGTGAAGTAATTAGAAGTAAGCCAACAGAACCCTTATGTCTCTATGTATTTGTAATTAGCAGGGAACTCTAAAAAGAACTAGTACAGTATCTCGTCCGTTATACAAATTTAGTTATTGTGACGTCAAGTCTTCTAGCTTCAGAACGCCTTGAGGTTCTGTCGATTTTCAGTCATTTGCGGGTGGCTGCTCACTACACTACTCAAATATCGATAAAACCTTTGCATATGTTTGTAAGAATGTTCCAGAATTTCCTTCGGGACTTATCAAAGAATTCTCTTCAAAATTATAGTATCGGAAAAGATGGAGATAATCTGCATCACAATTACCTGTGCTTGAAAAGACTCTTCCACCCTTCATATTGCAAAGTAATCTAATCAGTATAAAGAATGTGATCAGATTCTATATATGGCTTTTTAGTGGAAATCGAAATAAATTTTCTGATAAATTAAACTAAGATTTTAACTTTTTTTCTCTCATCAATTACCATATTTATTCGAATCTAAGCCGCTTTTATATTGCAAAGTAATCTAATCAGTATAAAGAATGTGATCAGATTCTATGTATGGCTTTTTAGTGAAAATCGAAATAAATTTTCTGATAAGTTAAACTAAGATTTTAACTTTTTTTCTCTCATCAATTACCATATTTATTCGAATCTAAGCCGCCATTGATTCTGAGCAGCACTTCAAATTCTCAACATTTTTTTGTGAAAAATGAAAAATGATGTAAAATGGTTTATCAATGTCCAATTTTACGAAATTGAAATAAATTTCAAATGAGAACTAATAAGAAGTGAATAATTAGCTATTTTACCATTACAATAAACTTTTAAATTTATACATGAGCCTATAATTGCTGTAATTGCTCCATCCAACGAATTTTTTTCCCTTTGATTCTAAGCCGCACCTGATTTTTAGTAGCATTAACACTGGAATGATAGTGCGGTTTGGATTCGAGTAAATAGTGTAATTCATCGTTATAAATATATAAAGAAATTTCGGAATCATAAAATAATATATTAAGTATGCAAAATTCTTAAGACAAATAACACATTTTATTTGTTCTAAATTGTGGTAGATTCATTTAATTCCGGAATAATTATCAAAAGATTTTATCACAATATTGTATCAACCAATAATCATTAATTAGGATCATTATGCAGCTAATGACATCAGTTTTTGACAATGATTTGCATTTTATGTTAATTCAGATTGAAATTACACAGCATCACACTTCACTCCCTGTTCTTAATTTGAAGTGTAATGGTACTTATAGAAGCTTTAAATGATACGTTTTTGCATATATCTTCCATCTTCTTACAAAAAAATCTGTATGAAGATGAGTATAACCTTATGGTACTTTGTGTCATAAAAAACACACATTTGCAATTAGCTTTAATAAAGAATAATTGCAAATATTTTTTTCACATTTTGAGTCTAATTTGAAATAAATTTTACATAAATATGTACGGTGTAAGAATTACAGAATAAAAGAACTTGTTAATGACTCATAAGACTTATTTTCAGATGAATAGTTAAAAACACGAATTAAAAACCTAGAAAACATCTGGAAAAATAAGTTTCTTACAAGTGTTATTATCTTTTGAAAGTAAAATGTGAAAGTGGACTGTATTAAAGCAAACATAAAGTGATTCTTACAATATTTTTCCAAGCAGTTGTCTGTTTTATAGGAACGAGTAATCTAATATTATGAAAAAAATTGTTGAATTTAAGAGCAATGTAACAGAAAACTGAATTCTCTGTTGCATTGCTCTTTAATTGGAGAAATATACAAAGACACATGTTGCAATTGCGTAGTCACTTAGAAGACTTTCTTTTGATCCCTTAAAGTAACAAATTTTGTGTTTTCAAACGAAATTGTTTTGAATTTAGTCTATTGTTAATATGATATACGATATGTGTGATTCTTTAAAGATGTTTTGTCTCTTTTGTGAAAAAAATTACATCTTAGTTTACGTTTAATTCTAACTTCCTGCATGTTTGTTGCATTTAAAGTATAATTAATTACAATTTCTATTCCAAATGTTATATTGGCTGTAATAATATACTGCACATTTTTTGGGTGTTGAGCAAAACTTTATTTTGCTTTTTCGGTTGTTATACAGAACACAAGTTGCCTTTTGTTTAGCTAAGTAAAATAGGCAAAAATGAAAAAGAATCACATAAAAAATATTTTCCGTTCGCAAACTGCCCTTCAAGTTTTGAAAAATTAAGACATTTCGCTACTTTATGCCTTTTTTATATAAATATTCATCTTAGCAATGTCTTAACACTGTTCTTTTAAATGTAAAGCTCATGATATGAGAAACAAGTAAATAAAACATTCAAATTAAAAATATTTGTTGATCCTACAAAGACTTGAAAAAACATTAATTTAAAAAATTAGCAAACTTTCATAATTTTATTCAATTGTATCTTTTCACTCTGAATAAACAAAACTTATTAAATGTTAAACACATTTAACAAATTTGAATATTTTAACACTGTATGGAAACAGCGCAATCTAAAAATTATTTAGCTTTTTATTCAAATAATTAAATAATTAATATAATGTTAGATTGATAGTATTGATCTGAATAAAAGAAATCGTATTTGCTTTATAATCACACATTTTTTTTACACGCTTCAGTGTTAAATGTACATAGCGTTCCCCATCACTTGCGTATGATGGAGAAGCTTTGGAGATTTGCTGGGAGTCAATTATCACACCATAATCTCGAATTACAGATGACACGATCGCATACACCATCGGAAACACCTTAACGATCACTGATAGATGATATTATTTTTAGGCTACTTCACTCATTTTCCACGGTTTTTTTTACTGGTGCCATATCGGAGAGGTTTCGATTGATTATCATCATTTTTATTATAAGAACTATCAAATTTTCTTTAAATTTTTATTTGTTTGGTTTTGGTTTCAATGTTTTTCGGCTTGTAAGATCTCCAAAAATTCCCTCAAAGTTCTTTGATAAGTCTGGAGCTGTCTTGCTCTGTTTTTCTTTCAATACTCTCAGCGATTTACGTAATAGTTTCCTGAAAGTCTGACCATCCAAATTTTTCCATCTCATATTTCCTTTTCCGAGAACATAAAATGTAAAATTAAATTTTTAAGGAATTTACTTGATTTTATCACAATAATAATAAACTGAAATCATGCATTCACGCAATTTTTGATATTTTGACAAGCACAGTCCACGTTGATAGGACACCTATATGCTGCTACATGGAAAGGTAAATCAGATTCTTTTTTGAAGATGCCAATCTTTTTTTTAATGAAGCTTTGCTTACATCGCGATTGTATCAGATTTTCTTGATTCCTAATAATTATTATGGTATTTATTCATTTATTGAATTCTCATAAACTAGAAATGTTCATCTTTTTTTTTATTTATAAAGCTCTCATTTTTATATAATACGCTTATAACACGCACCCATAAATTTTGATCTTATTCTTTGTGTTAAAAGTGCGCATTATACACAGGATTTGACAGTAGGTGTGAATGGCAACTTCTCTAGGGTACAGAGATTGATTAAAGAAATGGCACACTATGCTGCATATAATTTTTTTTTTTGTACTTAACTGTATAATCTGTACAAACCTTATTAAATTTACCTTAGCTTCTTTAAAATTACTACTACTTAAAGTAAACTACTTTAAAAAACAAAAACATTAATACTTGACAATAGTAAAAGGTATTGTTCATTTATTTTATTCGCAACTAAATAAAATAGCATTTCATATAAATATATAACGCAGTCATTTTATATAAAAAATTACGCTGCACTTTTAAGGAAAAAAGATTATGAGATCCCTTATCCTCAAAATATAACTGGGAAAACTATTTATTTGATTAAACTATTCTTACTTTTTTTTTGTTAAACTAGTCAAAAAAAAATAATAAAGCAGTAAATCATTTTACACCAATAGATTTCGGCATCCGAGCTATATATACATGTTTATGTTTATAAAACCTCGCTTAATCGCATACAAACTTTAAAATTTTCAATTTCTTTTTTAAAAGATTTAGTTCTTTCTTCCTTGACATCGTGTTAGCTAATATAATATTTAACAGAAATCCTTTCTCTGAAGTTAACAAGATCGTTTACGAAACAAGGAAAAATGGCTCAAGAGTTTTCACTCAGTTTTAAATTCTTAAACCAAAACGACCGAAGCGATTTAGTTTTTAAAGGAATTTAAGTTTCTCATATACGAGTCAAATTTTTCCGAAGAATAATACGTTTTCATCCAGTTTATTTTAGAATATACTTTTTATAAAATAAAAATTCTTTAAAGGTAGTGAAGATAAAGGGGGGCTTTATGCTCAGAGATACAATCAAATGCAAAATATTATTGAACGTCGAAAACTTACGTGCCCTCCGAGTAATCTCCTTCTTGAAGAAAAAAACTAATTATGGAAGCTTAAAATAAGTAACTGTTATTAACCTATTTTAGAATAATATCACGGTATATGATGCTCCATCAGAATAGCTGGTATATTCAGAGAAATAATAACTCTTATGAAACGAAACTGTATCATAAAGGAGAAAACAAATTATCTATCTGTTTGGGGCTGTTACTTTTTTCTTTCTCTTATAAATTTGAACTTATAGTATCGAAATGTATCAAAAACGTACCACTCTAGCACCCCTATCACTATCAGTAAATAAACTAAGATTGAGAAGTGAGCTTTAAAAGTTCTTTTATAAATTAGTTTCGCATAAGATCAATGTAAATGAACCTCATGATGATCTACAGGGAATAACAGCTGATTCCCACAAAGTCAGTTAAAGATTTCGTTCAGTGTGAAGCTGTCATCTTTTTGTACTACTTTCAGGGCTAAAAATGTATTTAAACATGGTTAGATCTAAATTTTTCTTTCTCATTTTTAGTATGCTTAATGTATTTACCAAAATTTCGAGAATGATTCAGAAAATCTAAAAAATTTGTATATTTATGCATATTCAAAAACATATGTGTCAGATTAATCCGATTTTTCAGAATTATTAATTGTTATCAATTCAAATAAGAAGGGAAAAGTAATTAAACAAAAAAAGACATTTTAAATAGCATTTTAAATTACTTTTTCAAATAAAATGATCCTGATTGTTAGCTAATTTGCATCTTTTTTTTCTATTGTATTCACTTTTTATTTCATTCCTATCCTCCTTCTATGTATTATGTATTCTAGAATATTTGTATGTTATTTTTTTTTTTTTATTTTCGAGCATCAAACCATCTTTCAAGTAGTTCTTAAAAATAATTTTAACATTTTTTTTCTTCAGTTTACTATTCAGTTACAAATATTTATCATACAATTTGCCCCGCAAAACCTCAATAGGGTTGAAGTTAGGTGATTTAATTGGCCATGGAATTAGATTAAAATTTAATTGACGCTCTTCAAACCAATTTCAGACCTATTGACTAATTGGTTTCAATTATTCTTTAAAATCATAATATTATAAAAATATACTTATTTCATTTCAGTAGAATATTCTTTTAAACCCATTTAGATTACTGATTGAATTATTTTTAATTTGCTATGAGAGCTAAATATCTGTATTCACTAAATTTTTTCTTCTTTACAGAGAAAGATGAAATTGGATGTTTAAATTCTCAAATACCCTGAAAGTACTTCAATAGAAAACCTTGATAAAAATGTAAGTACCTATTACTTAAAAGAATATGTAAGTATTTTGCTACTTATGATAAAAAATAGATGTAAGAGTAACTTACTTCTTTAGTTAAGAAATTTAACATCAAATAATCAGCTTAAATGACCTCCCACAGGGAATCGTTTGGGTTATTAAGAGAAATTTTGCTTCGAATCACTGCCAAAAGAAACTTCTCAAAAATAAATCTTCAAAAATCATCAAAGGTTCTTTTTTCTCTAAAATCCGAACACATCTTTACGAAGTAGTAACGATTCTGTCTTATTTCTGTCCATTAATTTAAATGGGTGTTCTCCAATTAAAATTGTTTAAAAAAGTCTTAAAAGAAATTTAATCGCTTATTATCTTACTTGGAATAACTAAGAAAGTCATTTTGATTTAAGTGTTACGAGATAAGCTACTTACTTGGGGTTTTATGGAGTATTTTTGGAGTATGGGGTATTTTATTTTGATATTCACGTTTTAATCATGTTTTAGAGCTCACTAGCTTTTACTTTTTCATTTCATTTCAATAAGTTTTCTTGGATATTTTGCTAAAGATTGGAACATCATTGTAATAAATTGGCAATAATTACAGTCTGGTAGAGCTCTTCAATTCAAACTAGCCCTAAATAAAATAATACCACAAAAATTAATGATGCGCGTAAATACTTTTGCTTTCTTTTTTTGCCAATTAGCCACATGAGGGCTATTGGCGAGATGGCAATTGGCGGAAGTTATATTTGTGTTAATACTTCCCTCATGTTACTTCCGCATAATACTATTACGTAAAAACTTAAAAGATATTCCTAATAAACATGCCGCCGTTCTCATCGGACACCTGGGTAACAATTCTAATCACCACTTTACTGTTAACACTAAAGGGCAGAAATCAGTTATAAAATCTGCAGATCAGCTAGGTAATCTGCGCATTAACTAGGATGGTCCGTTAAAGTGCGGAAAATTGTTTCATTTCTCAAATTGCCTATATAATCTCCACATTAACTACTAGACACTCGTTGAAAAGCTACAACACAAAGTATCAAAAGGCTTAAGGTATTCGACTACGTCCGGAACCGTGATTTTAAAAAAGCGCATAAATGGATAATTTTCATGATATTTAGTGCCACTTAGATTAGAATACATGTATGAAATTGTTTTAAGGACATTTTGACAAAAAAAATTATTTAAATACAATATTTCGGTAAAAAATTAACTTAGAATAACCTTTTTTTCAAATGTTCTCCTTTTGTAAAAAATGCTTCTATTGTATTAATATGTTGCCTGCATATAGCTCCGACCTCTGCTCAGAGGCTCAGTTATGATTTTTCAAAAATTCACATTATTTTCAGAGTTACAACCCATTGAAATAATTATCGGCGTTTTTTCTTCAAATTTCTCCCCTCTGTTGCCGTAAAACATGTATAAACCCATTTCTAAGTTATATATTTCAAAAATTCTAGTTGAGCCTCTGTACAGAGGTCTGAGCTATTTACAGGCAAAATATTATTATAATAGAAGCATTTTTCACAAAAGGAGAATATTTTGAAAACGGGTCATTCTGTATTCATTTTTTGTCAAAATACTGTACTTAAATAATTTTTTATTGTAATACTATTCTTAAAACAATTTTATATACATTTTCTAATCTAAGTCACACCAAATATCATAAATATTATCCTTTTATATACTTTTGCAAAATCACTGTTCCGAACGTAGTCTGATACCTTAAGAGTTTAAATTTTGCTTGAAGTAATGTTTTTAAGTAGAAAATTGCGTTAAAAAAAGATGAAATTATTGCTATGTGTTGATATAAATAATGAAAAAAAAACTGAATCCATGTTTCTTGTTGTTGCTAATTCTTGGTTGAACGAGAGAATTGATTAAATATGCGAACTTCGAAAGTATTTTTCTCCGTGTCAGTGAATCGATAAATTGTTTAATATTCCGAAATCTAATTTTATACTGAGATAGAGAAATGTTTGGTTCCATAGATTAGTATGCACTGATCAATGCCGATATGAGGTCTTGTCAAGCATCATCAAAGGGACCATACATTCAAGGACTTTACATTCCTAGTAATAGAGTTAAAATGATGGTTGAGCCAGCTAAATGCAGAATGGATGACTGTGGAACGTTTCAAATCTCGGAAGCATTTTGATTAATCACTGCTTTTAAGATGGACTCTTACAACATATTAATTATCATAAAGGCTAGTTCTACAGAGATACAAGCAGTCTGCGTGATTTGAAACAAATTAATAATAATCATTGTGTAATTTATTTTGAAAGAAGTACTACCCTTTGTGTGTTATGTCCGAACCTACGGTATTTATGTGAGGGTAAATCATACCTTTACAATGCTTAATTTATGATAGGTAATTTCTGTGAATCTATTTAAGTACAAAAGAAGCATAGTGAATAATTAAATCATTTATTAACCCTTTAACTGTCAAGTTATTTTGATGATTTGGGTACATAAATTGTCAAATTTTTTTTATTGCAAAAATCAAAAATGTTAAGCACAAAATAAAATATACTTAGTTGTTAAAAATTGATATTTCTTATTACTTTCATAGAGATTTTAGGTTTTATAGCAACTGTGTGCATATTTACTTGAAGTGGTAGCTCAAAAGCATGGCAGTGGTTAAGTACGCTTCTAGTGAAGCATTTTTTCTAACAAATGAAATAAAAATTAATAAAAATTAATACCTGTAAGTAGTTTAATAATTCAGTTTTGTGTGGTTAACTGGTAACACTTTTCTAAGCACAGACCTACTCCGCAACTATAACACCGCAGAGAGAGAGAATCATGTTTCCTTCCTTATCTTTTTTTTCCCATTTGCATCATTTTGAACACCAAACTTTGGACTGTCTTGTAAGCTCAAGTTTCGCAGAAGTAGGAGGAATGCGTGATATATTAGGTTGGGGAAAAATAAATCCATTATTTTTTCGGTAGATGGCTGTAGTGTCGATATCTCGAGAAGTATCAACCAAACAATTTCAAATTTATGTTCGTTGCCAAGGTGACATTTCACACTAAAAAGTTCTTTTGCAGTTTTTTGTTTGGTCCATTCAGTTGTGAGTTACAGGGTGTTAAAAAAAAATAGAAGTACGCAAAGAGAAAATTCGGTACATTTTACAGTTTTTCTTTGATAAAAGCAAAACTGCAAGCCAGGTGGCTGAAATTGTGAATGGAGTTTATGATTCCGATACTGTAACAGCTAATTACCTACAATTTTGGTTTCATCGATTTCGTTCCGGCATTTTTGATGTTACAAATGCTCCTCGCCCAGGAAGGCCCGTCTTTGAAAATGTCGATAAAAGCACAGAAATAATCGAAGTTGAGCGGCATTTTAGTAGTCGTAACATCGCCTAGGAGCTAAAGATTGACCATAAAATAGTTTTAAACCATTTGTTCAAAATTGGATTAAAAAAGAGGCTCGATGTTTGGGTGCCACACCAATTAACACCAAAAAATATGATGGATCGAATTTCCTTCTGCGAAGCCTTGGCCAAATGGAATGAAATCGACCCATCTCTTAAATCGATGGTGACTGTGGATGAGAAATTAGTCACATACTACAATATTGTGTGAAAACGATCAAGGTCAAAGTGCGGCGAAGCACCTCAAATGGTGGCCAAACCAGGGCTAACGGCCAGGAAGGTTCTACTGTGTATTTGGTGGGACTAAAAAGGAATCATTAGGAGTTGCTTCAAAAAAACACTAAATTCAAATCTCTACTGTCAACAACTGAACTGTTTGAAGCTAGCGATTGACCAGAAACGACCAGAATTGGCCAACAGAAGAAGTGTTGTGTTCTATCAGGACAACGCCAGGCCACACACGTCTGTCGCGACTCGTCAGAAACACTAGGATCTTGGTTGAGAAGTTTTAATGCATCCACCATATAGTCCAGACATGGCACCAAGTGATTGCCACCTTTTTCTCGCATTGCAAAACTTCCTGAGTGACAAGAAATTGGGATCAAGAGAAGATTGTGAAAATCGATTACTAGAGTTTTTCACCAATGAGGATCAAGACTTCTATGAGAAAGACATTATGAAGCTACCTTTAAAATGGCAACAAATTATACAACAAAACGGTACATATTTGACTAAAATTGAACAATCCGAAACAGGTTAAATAAAGTCTTGAATTTTTCATGCAAAAATAATGGATTTCTTGTTCCCCAACCTTATATAATATCGTTCCCTAAAACGGGCAATCTTATCTACTGTAGATGGTCTTCTAGGATTCTTTTGTCCAGAAGCTGCATCATCACATTTATAAAAAAAAGCCCTTCTGAACTTGGACTTGAAATGCTGAAAATATAATACGATTCCTAACTACATTTTTCTAGAGCAATATTAGTTCCATATTACCTTGTATAGTAAATGTAAAAATATCTTTTTTATAATACTTTTTCTGGAGTTTACGGATTTTTGAGAGAGATAGAGAGAGACAATGATAAGATATTTCCTGATATAACAGTAATCTACACCACCCATAGTTAATTACCTAAAACTTAACCTGTATATTGCACGGGCGTGACATTTTGGAGCAATAGTGTCATGCCCGAAATTATCTGGGACATCATATTTTGGAACGCTAGTGCCGTGCCCAAGATAAAATCGGGCCTGACAGTTAAAAGTTTAATCAACATCAGTCTTAAAATCATATTTATTCTTTGAACAATTGAATAATTATCACTGTTTATTTGAAATATTTGGAGAAATATGTAATATTTTTGCAAGTATAAATATCTGATATTTACAATATGCTCGTAAATATGAATATATGAACCTTGTTTGTAAATATGAATGCTTATTAAGTTTATTGTTCACATAAAATGAAAGATATTTAGTCAGATTTTAAAATTTATTTTGTTAGATTTTATATTCATGAGTGTATTTTTGAAACATTATGCTTTGGAAAATTGAATTTGTAAGCATAAAAACGTAAGCGGTTACTTTGATTTCAGTAAGCTGTATGTTACATTCGGTAAGTGATCTAAGTTACCACGGCTTTTTTTAAAGGTGCTTATTTTTAACTTTAAAAAATAACCATGATTGTTCAGTGAACTATGAATTTGTCACAAATGTATAATTAAATGTTAAAAACCATCGATAAGTTAGCTGTCAGTTAATTTATCGAGAGTCGATAGAGTCATAAATTTCATAATATTTCAAAATCATTATCATGAGAACTGAAATATAGTTTCAAAATAGGAATTACTTTCAGAAAGCCTTTTTTTTTAATTAGATAACTTAAATTTTAAAAATCACAAATTTAATTTCAAGTTCATAAAATATATTTTTATTGAAATAATTATCTAAAAATAAGTATCAGGTTCATCATAGAAGCAATGTTTCTGCGGCGTTTTTTTTATGTAAATAATCTAAATATGGAATTTTTTTAATAATTCACATTTAATGGTTAGATAAATTTAAGTCTTATTGCTTCGGAAGGTAAAATAATCCCGAAGCCAAGTTTTTTTTTACAAGATATAACTTTTTATAAAACGTTGAAAAAATCATCAAACAAGATGATTTCTGAAATTTAAGTAATATATATATTAAATGTGCATTTACTTAATATAAAAAAATCGGCATCAATAAATACAATTGAAAGTGGAACAAATATATAGAAATTGTTTTTCTAAGAGACTAAAAACTTTTTTTTCTATTCTTCGCTATGTCAATAAGTCAGAATCGACAATTATAAAAACTTTCTTACCGCATATCTACAGCAGTATCAAAACATTCTTTAAAGACTATGTACAAAGAAAATAACACAGAAAAGATTTTTTATGCTAAGTGTGACGAGTGGTATATATGTATGTATAGTAGTATATATGTATGTCTATATGATCAATTCACTAAAATCATCTTTTACATAATTCGTGATAATAGTAAGAATGGCATAACCATTTTCACTGAGTAAAATTGAATACATAAAAATTTTTTCGTTGAGGATTTTAATGCAAAGTAGTGGGTGTTATTAACCAACCAACATAAGTTAAATCCTCTTGAAGTGGCACTTGTAGAATGAAAATGGACATTGTTTACTGAATACTTTATTGTACGAAATATGTAACTAGTAACTTCAGAGATGTCTTGCCTGAAAATTTCCTTAAAGCTTTTGAAGGTGCTATCGGTCCTTACTTCATCTATATGAATATGAATGTAGGGACACAATGCAAATTGAGCAAAATAATACTTTCTATTGAGAAAAGATAAGGTGCTCTCTTGCTTTAGTAGCTGATATCTAATGTTACGGAGATTTAATTCAATCTAGTATATTAGGAATGTTTTCTCGGTATCGTAATTGCACTGAATCGACCCGTCTCAGCATCCACAAATAGTTAAAATCAGCGTTTTTAAGACACGTGAGTAAGAATAGTATTAACGTCGCACTGTAAAGAAATATACGAGGGCTATTACTCTTCTACCCACCATGAGCGAGTGAGTGAGTGTTTGAGTTTATGGAGCCAAAGCCGAATTCGGCCAAACTGCGCCAATCTACCAACCATATCAAAAAGAGGACAATGAACCTCGACAGATTTAACGTGCATTGGACCCCTTTACACGGTGAGTTTTCGGTGGTACCAGCATTCGAACCCACACTTTGACCACGAGTTCGTGGCCATAACCACTAAGCCACCACTGTCACCGTTTTTGAGATGAATTAAATTTTTACTAATAGTACGAAAGAAACATTAATTACTACAAGATTTAGTTTGAGCCCTTAAAAACCGCGTGACCAAGTTGGCTATCCCACATTTAGTAGAACTGTTCAGATTGCACAATACATCGCATATAATTCCTTTTTGTCTTACTTTGTATACCCAACTAATTACATTTTTATATTTCATTTTTATATTTATATATAATACAGCATATTTTCAATTAAGTCTTTTGATGCCCATATTTTCCATATTCTAAATATTTTTAAACATTAATTATATAAAATGAAAGCGTTATAGCAAAGTCAGTGTGTGACCAATTTTAAAAGCATCAAACTATTCATGGTAAATATTATTCGCTTTACTACTAGTTTTATCTTAAAAATGAAACTTGAAAACTATAAATCTAACTAATTTTATTAGTGGGAGTAAATTATTGCTGTGAAATTAGATTCTTAAACCTTAAACGAAATTTTAAAGCTTTTGAAGGATTGTTTCTAAAATTCTGCTATAAATAAAGCATTTAAAAATTAGAAAACACATTTTTCTAATAAATCACTATCTAAACTTAAAAAAGAAATAAATTTTGGCTGACAATCAAAAGCCCCAGGAAAAATATTTACGAAAGGAAGCCCTTAATGAAAGATAAAAAAAAAGCTATAAAGACTCATTGCCTTAGAAAATCCTCTTCCTCAAAGAACTTAAACAGATAAGCTACATGTATCGCAAACGACAATTAGTCGCTAGATAAAAAAAATTGGCTATAAAAATGAATGAACCCGTCTGTCATCAAATGTCCGCAAAGACTGTGGAAAAAACGATGAAAATGTCCTCGATCTCTGTATTTAATCTTACGCAAAAGTAGTTACAAAACAGGGATAACTTCGGATTAAGTGCAGTTTCATCAGTTATCCACAACTGGCAAAAAATATAAAATATATTTCAAGCAAAAAGCGTGACAAAGACGCAGCTATTTTGCAAAAGACAAATTGGCCGTCAGGTGTTATGATATAAATGGGAATGTCCTTTCAAGGCTTAACAAAATCATTTTTTTTTGTAGAAACAAAAGCTAAAATTGATGTTAAATACTATCAGAATAAAGTTTTTAAGTACATGATCAAAGAAAATAAACATCTTTACTTCCAAGGAATCTTTGTTTTTCACTAAGATTCTGGAGGGCTGCGGTAGCCCAGTGGTCAAGGTATCGGATCATGGCAGGCATTTCATGAGTTCGATACCACCCCACTAAAGACCTGCCGTATAGGGCAGCGATGCATGTTAAATCTCTCGAGAGCTCAAACGTCCTTCCGTTTGTGTGGTGTGGTAGTTAGGAAAGGGTGTGCCAGCTCAGGTGTCGTCCTCATCACTTGACCATGGTTCAAAATTACAAGATCAATCGCTAAAAGCCCTCGTGTAGCTGAACAGTGCGACGTTAATATTCACTCAGTCACTCACACTAAGAATCTGAATCAAGTAATACTGTAAATTCAACCAAGAAATGGCTCAAAGATAAAAAATACATTTTCTTTCTTCTGAGAATGGGCTACCATCATCGCCTGACTGTGCTCCTTGAGAATATTTTCAATGGGTGTTCTTAAAGAAACAACTAAATAGACGTAAAATAAGAACATTTTAAGGACTTCAAAATGCAATCAAAGAAAAAATTGGACTCTCCCCTAAAAAAAAAACAATAGTTGAAAAAGCTCTTCTGGCTTGCTCTAAGCGTTTACGTAAAGAGTACTACCCTAAACGAAACCACATTGAAAATTTATGATGCTCCGAAATTGGTCACCTTATTTTTGAATCAATCTGTATGTAAGTATATTTTTCGAATACCTGGTGATCCTTAGGGATGTGAAATTTCTAAATAAAAGAAATATTTTTTTTTATTTAACGTTATGATTGACAACACCAAGTAAGAAATAAAAGTTAAGGAAAATTATATAATAAATATTCTATAGAGAATCCAGAGCTCCTTGTATTTTAAGGCTTAAAATTATACATTGTTTAGTACTAAATGAAAAAAATGAGCTTTAAGTTTTAAGTAAAAGGTAAGCTAAGTTTAAAGGTAAGCTAAAGTTTAAGTTCAGCTAAGAAGTTTTAAGTACGTACTACAGCGTGTCTCATACTGTGGGGCGCGCCACCCTTGGGGAGCGTGACCACTCGACGAGGAGGACGCGAGCATATTAAAAAGTAAAAAGCAAAAGATTATTTAAAAATATATATATATTAATTTACTGAAAGTAAACAAACAAAATACATTCTGACAGAAAAAATAAAATACACATTTACACTGAGTATTACATTTATAAATATATCAGTGCTACATAATGTATTTTATAATTAATTTACCAATACTAAGTTAAGAACAAGTTTAATAATTACCAGTGGCCCATGGGATTGTCATATATAAAATTATATACAAAAATTAACACTCCTCTTAATAATTCGTACGGTTTATAATAAATCCCTTAACTGCCAATTAAAAGCTACTGGGAGAACAGGAATAAATAAAAGCAATTTTTTATTGCTTTTATTTATTACTTTTCTGAGCCTCTGAAATGAGTAAATTCAACGCAAACACTATCAACGTCCTTTTGTTCAATTCCAAAGCCTCCGGAATAATTTTATGGCTAACAGTGCACAGAAAAGATCGTACTTTGAAAAGACTTATATATACGTCCAGTGCAATTAGCGCACTTGAGTGAGACGTTTATATATGCCATTGGCACTTAAGAGGTTAAAGTCGTATCGTAGTTTTAGAAATCAAAATATAGTATTATTGAATTCAATACATTATTATTGTATGAGGGGGGCGCGATGAAAATTATGATTGAATATCGGGGCGCGAATATTACAACTTTGAGAAGCACTGACGTACTATATAATTAATTGATTTTGTAAGTATTGTTGATATTTCAAAAAATATCAAGCTCATTATATCTAAAATGTATCTATTGAATTCAGGTATTCTCATACATACATCGAAATAATTCATTCAAGTAATTTTATTTCATTTGTCATCAAAGAATTTTTGTATAGAAAGTGAAGCGTGAAAAGATTTTTTTTTAGAATTATAACATATTTTTTCTCTGAATTGATGAGCAGTACCTTATGTAATAAATTTCTAGTCAAATATAACCTGATAGTCCTTTGAATTTGATCTTGGTCGCATAAAAGCAATTGAAGTTCTTCCTTTGACGGAAATAGGTGGCAATACAGAAAAAGTGAATAGCTCGTCATAAGTTATAGATTTGCATCTTCTCTCAACTCAAGGGGATATTTCCTAATGTCTATGAAGTTCTCTTTCTTTCTGTAACGTTCACTATTCTTTTTGTGAATAGGAAATTACCCACTCGACAAATACTTAGCATTGCACCTTATGTAATTGATGCGTCTCAAAAAGGTCAAGATATTGCATCTTTATATTGCAAGGATTCGTTTCTCATTAACGGAGAATTAGGTGAGATTTTCTTGGAATTAGGGAGAAGGAAACGAAGATCCAATAACTTCTTACCAAAATACAGTATATTGATTGATATTTGAATATTTTTTTACACAGTGGCATGCTTAGCACATTATTAATATGTATCCATACAATCTGAATTATCATAAAAAACTAAACTTATTGCATGTTTTCAAATAAGTATTTGAATAGGACAAAAGTGGATATTTTTGAAAATAAGGAAAATTATTCCATTTTTCCCCTTGTATTAAAACAAAGAAAATCAAAATATTTCATTAAGCATTCTGATCTATTTTTAGTAGTTTTCTCTTAAAAGACTTGTTAAAATTTTAATGGTACGAATAAAATTTTCATAACCTATAATGTATGTATAACACATAATGATGCGACTAAATCAGTAATAAAATTCATTCGTTTCACTTCAGTTTGACAGAATCTCAATTTTAGATACCTAATTTTGTGTGTGTGTGTAATTGGGCTTAAGGGTAATTAAAAAAGAACATTTGATTTGGTTTCTTTGTCTAGTAAAAGGGATATATTTATATACTAAAATCTCGATTAAAGCACAGAATCACTAGTAAAATTGTGTTAATCTCATCACTTACATCTATATCTCACTACATAAATTATAAAAGTGAAACTATAATAATTTAATTTTTCAATTTCTTACCAAAAATATACATAGACTGACTATATAGGGTGTTGCTGAATTAAACCAACAAATTCAGAGGGATGACGGTAGGCAACAAGGGGATGACAAATCAACCTAGAACATGGGGTCGCAAGTCACGTTTAGTCTGTGAAAATCGCTATAATTGTAATCGTCAGGAAGACAATGAGCCAGACGACGGGAATGGCCAAACGAATGAGGGGATTTGGAACCACCCCATGGTTAGATCGAAGAAACGTACACGTATTCAAATTTCCCACTTCTGGAGTTGTTGCAGAGAGTAGCGGCCGCTGCGCACCAGAACGTGTGGTTCACGCAAGATAGTGCACCAGCACATTTTTCGATTCACCTCTTTGCTACACATCCCGAGAGGTGCATTAGGCGTGGTAGACCTGCTGTTTTGTCTCCACGCTTCCCGGACCTTAATCACTTGGATTTCTTCTTCTGAGGCTACTTGAAATTACTTGTGTATGAGATGTTTGTGGCTGCTGCGGAGGATCTCGTGGTACGGATCGTCGTCACTACAGCTGACATCGCCCACCCATTTGTTTGAAAGCGTACGACAATAATTCGACTTCCTGTGTTGGCTGTGATATGACCTACGTGGCCTTAACTTCGGACAATTCCAGTGGAAATCGCTAGTCATTGCATTTCTGACATTAAGCTCTGAAGCATTGTTCTTATTATAAACATGCTTTATGTCTAATAAATGTATTTCTTTCCTCTTATTTTCCTTTTTCATTCCACTCGACATCACTTCCTTTATAACTGATTTTGCGAATTACTCCGAATAAACGTGGTTTGCGACCCTTATGTTCCATGTTGATTTGTTGTCCCCATGCTGCCTACTATCAACTCTGAATTTGATGGTTGAATTCGGCAACCCCCTGTATTTTGGGAAACATTTTAATTCTATGCACTGGCTTAAAACTTGGATTTCACGCTTCATTGCAGTTTATTTTATACATGCTATATTTTCCAATTGTTATTATTATTTTTGATGTTTCCTTTTTGTTATCAGTTAAAAAAAATCTATTCATACAAAAAAATCTATCATTTAACAAATACGGATTCACAAGCTCTTTGTTCACCTGATAAAGTACGGTGTGATCATTTTATTATATCTGCGTTTCAAAAAGCTCCTTTATGGTCACCATTTAGAATCCTTAGGTACAATGAAATAAAATTCGATACGAACTTTGAAAAGAACTCACAAAGACGGACATGTTCTGAGGATTGTAAAAAAATTTGTCAGGATAGATTCAAAGTCGATTTGAAGAACATGTAATATATTTTGACTAATAAATTATCTTTTGATTGTATGCACATTATTTGCAAGCGAAGTTTCCGAATAGCGTATTTTCGAACAACCGAAGCTGAAAGAAAATGCATTCCATTACTGACCTTTACACTAAAGCCAACAAAGCAAAAAAAAAAAAAAAAATATATAAGTAAATAAATAATCGAATGGAGCCTGGCGACGAAAATAAGGCTGTGTAGAATCCAACATAAATGGTATCTGATAAAAGATGCATACCTGAATAGAAATTGTAAAAAAGATTTTTTCGGAAAAATGCAGTCTGTGTCATTACTTAGTTCTTGCAGTTAAATCCTCAATTTTCTTATTTTGCATATCATATTTCCTTTCCATGAATCTTCTGAAATGAAAGTTTTGATTGGTTTATGAGGAAAACAAATTCGTATTCGTTGCAAGCGTGGGATATGTTTTCTTTTATAATTCAGATTTTGAATGATTTATTTTTTTGGGGAAAAAGAGAATACATAACAAGATATCTTGCTTATTTGTATCTTTTTTAAGACAAGTTTTTTTTTTTTTTTTTTTTTTTTTTTTTTTTAATTTTATTTTACGAGGTTCAATGTTAAAAATTTCTTCATTTTATTTTAGTGAATTTCAAGTTGACGAGATTGTGCATGAATTTCAACTAAGAGTCAACATTTCTGGTTGTTTTTAAGATAAAGTTCGATTTGAGAGACTTATATTTTATTTAAATTAAAAAAGAATAATTTGTTATCAAAAAAAAAAATATCAAGTGCATGTTTACATTAAAGAGTTTGGAATAAAGTATAAGTACTACATTATATTTTCACATTACAGTAATCTTTTGGATATGATACACATAAATGTTTGATTTTAATATTTTTATCATTCACTTGTATGTACTCCCTGTCCACCCCGCCCCTTGTACAAATTATACAACTGTTCATACTCATTGCTCAAATTGTACAACTGTAATTTACATGTATTATGTAGTAATATTCTTTTGTTCTTTTTTTCGCAAAATTCGTTCTTGGTGCTTCTCATCAGTTAAATTCATTACTGCAGCTGCATCGCCCAACACTTCATTGATAAAGTCCTAAGATTTTGATAAACCTGCAGCTTTCTAGAAAGTTGAATATTCTCTCTCTCTCAGTTCCGTTGATTGTTAATAAGTCTTCGTATGAGACAACGTCTTTCTTCTCATTTAACAATTGTAGTGCAAGCAATCTTTGCAATATTTTCTGCGAGAGCTTGCAATAATGTGCTCTCACAACCTTATGGATGACATTATATGACATGAAGTTCATGGTTGCCAATTCAGCGAGTATAACATATGTGAAATCGGGTTACCATCTGGGCGAGTTATCTTGAATGGTGGCATTGTTGCGGTAGTACATAATAAATTTATTACAGTGTCACGAAAAACTTTTTTATGTATAAAGAAAGAAAAAATAAAATAACAAGGCACTTTATTTTAAGAAAGTGCTTTTTTAGGAAAATTTATGAAATGAAACTGATATAGTTAAACATTGCACTAAAAAATGTAATACGAAATACGGCAAGAATGTATCAAGTTCTTTTCTTCAAAATGTGTTCTATCTGTAAAAATATATAACTGAAGAATCAAAGCTTTCTTGTGATTCATAAAATTAAAAATTCGTAACTGGTATTTTCTGAAAAAAATTTCATTTAAATGCAAACCAATTAAGAATTTTACATTCATTTTGAAACTTTTGTCACCATTACTCGTATAACACCTCTAACAAGTATTCAAATATAGTAGTTCATGCAAAATATAACACATCTAGAAAGTTTAAAGTGAAGTCTAGTTTATTGTTTCTACCATACAAGATAAGAATGCTAGAATTGTGAATACAGTAACGCAATTTTCTACTCTACTTTCATATCCATCTTGGCATCTGTAAATGTTAAAAGACCAAACAAACGCGGGGAGCCTCTCACTATTTGATTGTAATTGGGGCCTCAGGTTTCTTTGTTTTGGAAATCACTTCGAGGCAATGCACCAAGAATGGCGGGAATTAATTAACATGGCCAGGAAACTCTCTCCCTTCTCTTTTTGAACATTTCATTATGTTTGTGGGGTAGCAAGAAACACGTTTGACTGCTTTCAGGAAACAATGCAAATCAAAATCTGTTGTTGCCTAGCAAAAGACAGTTTCTGAAATAAGCATTTGATCTTACAAATTTTTCAATAATGCAGAATGAGAAATATTTATTTCATTTCTGCTGAGAGTGGAGGAGTGAATCGATAATCATTTTTGTTTGCCAGCTTTGTGTTTTTAATTTATTATAAGGCGGGTATAAAATAAAAGTTTGCTACTGACTTTTTTAAGTCAATTGATTCTTAAATCTAAAATCCTGATTTATTCACTTTGAAATAATCTGATAAGTTCGAAAAAAATAAGCAAACAAAAAAAAAAGAATATTCAGAAAATTGAGGTATAACAAAAAGGACATTTGAATATGCACTGTTTACAATATTAGACTCAACATTATTAACAACAAATAAGAGTCAAATTACTGGTATTTAAAATTATTTGTAAAATGTTTAATTATTAATAAATAAAATTTTATATTATCTTATAAAAATCAAACAACCAACAGGCATTTTTTATTCAAAAATTTATCCATAAAGACGAAAAGTCTCAAGCTGATGATAAGTTGTTTACTTTATTTTATTACACATTTAATTAATTTACCAAGAAAACATGCTTGAAAACATAAAGTTATCACTGAAATATGAATCATCATTGAAGCTAAGGCTTGTTTATAGCTTAAAAAATAAATTAAGACAAAACCTAAAAGTAAATGTTCAATAAATAATTGTTACAAAACAAAAAATTAATAATGCCAAAAATAAAGATAATATTAACTGTTTTAAATAAAATCCTCAATCTTTGTATTTAAAGTTAAAAAATGCTGAAATATTTAGCTTATAGTAGTATCTTTGTTTAAATCTTCAATTAATGTTGCATGAAAAGAATTAAAGTTACTAATTTTAAGAAAATTTAAATGAATAGAGGTATTGAAAAAATTTGATGCTACTAAACAGATCCTAAAACCTATTCTGACCTAAGTTTTCCCTGTTTGGGGACATGCAACAAAGACCATACGAATTATTAAAAAAGGATCAAAATTTAATTGTAAGGAAAGTTTTTAATGCTTGTTGGTTCATGAGGAATATAGAACTCAAAGCTGCGAGTAAAATACCCACTGTTACACAAACGATCAGGAGAAAACTACCAATTTTTTTAATAAAAAATTGACAACTCAGACAATAAATCAATCACTAGTATCTTAAAATATACTACTGGTCTTAATTTCCACCGACCCATATCCATCCCAATTGATTCTGCTTTTTTCTTTAGTTTCTAAATACTTTCCTTTTTATTTAATTATAATTTTGTACTTTTGATCTTAAGGTCTCCATTTCTGCAGATCAACTTGCTCGAGCTCCTAACTACTCAATGATTGGTCGAGCTTCTCACCTAAACTTAAATGCAAAAATAGGTTACCTATCTGGCCAGCCAATCACAGAAGCTCCACTCAATACCAACTCATTCTAACTTTTAACATCTAAAAGAAATTTTTCTTTCTCTAACTTTTACTCCTTTGTTGCAAACAATTGTTTAAGCATCGCTCCTCTCACTCCCATCATAACAAATCATGATTTTTCCACATCAATTGTTAACTTTAATTTATAATTATAATTTTGTTCATATCAAGTGTATTTCTTGTTTTACTATTAATATACACTAGTTATGTTTTTAAGTTTTAAATATTATTTATTAAAAAAGGTCAATTTGAAAGCGTTTTAATGTCATCTAAAATGTCATGAAATTAGAAAAAGATTTGGAAGAACTAAATGCTCCCACCCCACCAAACTACAACTACAACTACAAACTACAAAAACTTTAAATAAAAAACGCATGATTATAACATTTTTATCTTTAAGAATTTTAATATGAAATATAATCAATATAAAATATGTACTAATAATTCTTCTAAATATTCTTCACATTTTAAATACCTTCAATAATTCTTTTTACGTAGGCATAAAATTTTCCAGAGCTACAAAATAAATGCATTCTCTAGTGCAAAATGTTGGTAATAAATCAAGCCTCATAATATGCTCAAGTCAATTATTATTTTCTGTAATCCAAGCATGAAAATTTCACACAGAGAGAAAAAAACATACCCAGATTTGTGAAATATTCTGCAGCATAATTTAAATGCACGATTTAAACTCTATATTGATCTCGCAGACACACAGAGATGAAAAAAATTGCCCATTCTACAAATTTACACTTCTTTTAATATCCGTTTTAGGACATCGGGGATTCAAACACAGGAACTTGAGTTCAGTCTTTGCATTTTAGGAGCAGTAGGTGCCACGAACGGAAAAGCAAAATTGCTGAAGCTTGTTTTCCCTTGAGGCAACAGGAGAAAATGCTGCTTCACAAAATGTGAAACATGCTTGAAAAATTATTTCACTTTCGTAGAAACTATTGATTGTCTGTATAAATGTTTGCGGAGAAGGATTCTGTTATTCACGTTTTTCGTATTTTGCTACTTTTTTTTGGTATTGCTTTGTGACGCCATAAAATGAAAGTGGATGATGTAAAGTGTTACTACCGTTAGCTTTATATTTTATCCA
>BMAV01024661.1:264494-288589 GCA_019973955.1 Trichonephila inaurata madagascariensis | reverse complement strand
GTTGTAATTTAATTTTTTAAGCATGGTGTAAGAATTGTTTCTATTTTAAATGCATTTCCTATTGATTTTAAAATATAAAATGTCACATTTACAACTCATTGGGGTCCCAATTTTCCAAACCTTTTACATCAAAATAAAGCACCACAGCATTGCAATGCTTTTCCAAAGAGAAATGAACAATTTATAGTACTTTATATTGGTCCTTGTTACTAAGATTGTCCCTTTTGAATACCCCTGCCTGTGCTTAGTTTATGCGATGTTAGCTACATTTAACTCCATAAAGTTTTACCAATTTTAAGACAAGGTTCCGTGCCAAGTGCCCAATTTTAACGTTGAATGCTACACCGAGGAAATATACCACTTATCGCAATCCGCCCTTGACGAATGCAATTAGAATACCTTATATACACAGCACATAAACAATATTATCTTACACTACAAAGAGGCAAAGAGAAATTTCGGAAGTTTAGTAAAGTGTAATAACGCGTGCACGCAAACCAAGGTGAACTTTCCTAACATTCCCTTTTACTAATAGAGGGTAAAGTTGCCCCGGACTCAATTAAAATGACTGATTTAGTAGAAGCATGGGAGTTACCCGCATTTTAATCTTCGAATTAAAATTTCCATAATGTAGCAAGTACCCTCTTGATTGCCACGCAATGAACTAATTACTAGAAATTTCGATGAGATGTTTGCTCTGAAAGCAGTTCCGTTAACATAACATTCATCCCCGTAATTACGCGACGAATCTCGTTCGTTAGTTCACGTCTAATCATTTACGGGACAAAATTGATTTCCTCCTTCTCATATATTAGAGGACAAAATTCTAATGCAAAACGGCTTGCGAAATGAGAATGTTTTCGAAGTTTATACAATTTATATGCCGGAAGAAGGGTTTTCGACCACCAGAGGGAAAGATGAAAGAGCCTAATTTTAGGCTCACTATTCATAGTGGTGCATTTATCGAAATTTCAAATTAATATCTCGCTAAAATTAGTATTTTGGCGTATCAAAATGACATCTCACTTTTCAAAACCTTCTCGATTTGGGTTTATTCAGTTCATGTTTTGTGCATCAGAATGTTTGAAATGGGTAAATACATTGCTGGAGGTAAAATTAACCAAACATCAAAATTTCAGAAAATCGTGTCATTTCCAAATTTTTATGAGTTTTAGTAACAATTTACTGCAACGAAATCATTTTCAAGTGAGTAATTTATTGTTTTTACGCGCTGGTCTCTAAAAATGACTGGTAATTTTCTCTATAATTTATCTATATAAAGAATAGCAATAATACATAATAAAATTATATTTTCTTGCAACAAATAAATATTTCCTATATTTAGGATTGAATAAATTCAGAAGGTTGACATTTTCTTTAAGTTCACTCGCATCAAATATCTTCCCGTGATTTTTATTTATTTATTTTTTTTTAGTTTAAAAAATGTTTTGATAACTTTTACGTGAATATACATTTATTTTTTATTATCTTTGAAGAAATAAAAAATGAAAAGTGTTTTGATAAGATCATTCTGTACGATTACAACAATATATTGCAGAAAACAATAAAAATTGCTGTAATTCGGTATTTATAACAAAATATCATGACTTATGTATCAAATATTTTTTTATGTTGAGGTTATTTTGTATCTGTGGTATATTAACTACTATAATCTAGAATTATATTCTAGATCCTACCATACTTTACTCTAGTCTACTTCCTATTTTTTATTCCTTACTGCCATTTATATCTGATTTTTTTTCCAAAAAGGGACAATTTCGTATCCCATAATCTAATTATAGCTCCATTTGTGTCAGTTGGGCTGTTAACAAAATTATAGCTCTAGGATCAATTGCTGAGCTTACTAACAGTTTCTTCCTATCAATATATTCGTCCATCTAGTGTACCTGAAAAAGTCAAATAGTTCCATAATAAATCACTCTCTATGGCATGACTTTGCTGTCATTGTTCATTACATGTTTATCTTCCCCTTACGAAAAAATGTACTATGTAGTAAATAATATCAAAATTAATTATCCTTCCCAGCAAACTCTGCAGATTTTATTGCTATTGGTATGCTATGATTTTAAAGATAGTCACGTGTTACATTTATAAACTGAAATACGTATAACAAAGTATTGCGTTGCTAAGAGTGATGATAATACAAAGTAACATTTTCCCAATCCTATTTGTAATTTAAAAACATCCACCAATACATGTAAATTCGAAATATGTCCATTACAATGAACTTGGGTTTAAATATAATGCCGGATTGAATGCAGAAAGAAATAATGTATATTTCTTACAGTTTTATAATAAATATAAGAAGAAAGAAAGAGAAGTTATTCGCGGAAAAATGTAATTGAGATGCTTACCGCTAACTCAGCAGATTTAAAGAAGTAAGCAGCTGATAAACATTGAGTTCAAAACAACCAGCAGTTCACATTGATAAAACGTACGATATTTACTATAAATAAAGAAATACAATTTATGATCTCATCAATACGTTTATTTATATTAAAGTAGTAAAAAAGTAATTAAAAAAATGCAAACAAAGGAAAAAATTAATGTCACTTTTGTACAATGGACTTTTTACCCAAATAAGCAAAAGAGTAAAAAGAGCGATGAAAAGTGAAAAGCAAATTAATTTTGTATTTATTTGTGCTGGGATAAACTAACATACGAAACTTTGATGTGTTTCTTAGAAAATCTGTTTAATGGGAAATCACATTAAGCTATGCTTCTGTTTATAAAAAGAATCAATTAACAAAATCTTAAGCAGATTTTTTTCTATTTTTCAGGTTTTAAATTAAATAAAATGGGAAATACTACAATTTTTAAAAAAATAATTAAGCATTTTTTTAATATATGGCTGTTTTTTACCTGAGATTTTAATACATTATACCTTTTAATAAAGCATTGCTTTATTAAAAGAAAGTAAAATACAATAATATAATGAAGTATAATAAATGCTTATACAACGGAATCTTTTTAAAATTCAACACTATTTTTTTTTAAAAAAATGTATATATAATATTATTTTTGATAAATCAAAAAAACTGTAAATATAATTACATGACACATAAGACGTTTTATTTTAATTTGTTTGATATTTTAATTTAAGTAACTCCTTGTCAGAAATATTTGTTAAAATATATAAAACAATATGTCATTAGAACTGAAATATCTCTCTTACTATTATAATTCCTTCCTTCACTAAAATATATATAAAAGTTTCTTTATACTTTAGAAACAGTTTCAATCAATTGAATCCCACTGACAAAACTTATTTATATTAAAAAAGTTTTTAGTTGTACAATTGAACTCCGGACAAGAAAAGAACTGTTCGAACTCAGATGCTTTATGAAGATACATCCATAAAGATTTTCTAACATAAAAAGAAAAAAAAATCCACCTTCCATAGAAAATTTTCGTTTTATCATTGCAATATATCATATATGTAATGCATATAAATTATACTTTTCCTTTTTTCATAAAAATAAGGGCACGTGCCCCGTACCGTCTGTAATACTGCTTTCTACATCTAGTGAAGAACACTCATATTCGCTGTCTCCAGATTACGAGTTTAAATTCTAAAAGGATGGGGAAAGTTAAACGGTGCATGGGAAAGAGTTTCATTGGTACGGTGCATATCATTCTTCCTATTCCTTACTTTTGGTGATTTCTTCCTATGCCCCAGTGCTTTTCACTTGGAATCGTCATAGTGAAATATGAATCATGAATTCACATTAAGAGTAATCTATAACAAAAGAGGAAAAAAAAACTGTCTGCTAGATTTTTTTTTTCTTTATGAAGAATACCTGGTGATTTTTTCCCAATAATAATCCAATAAGGAAGTAAAACTAATTGTACAATTTATAAAATGAAAGAAAGCATCAATGAATATGTGATATATTAATACTTGTACCATACTTCATGTATACATATGCAGTCGGACCCCAATTTAATTAACTTTTTCTTATCCCACTTAATCACATTTTATAGTACTTTTTAGCTTAGAATATAGAGTAATTTTGACGAAAAATCATTAACGTGACGTTCGAATGCTTATTAACTATTTATTTTTGAAAATATTTTTTAACCTGCGGTTTGTGGCACTTCAGGTGGATCAATAAATATATCAATGCAATTAAAATTACATTATGTCCAATATATTTTTTTTATGCTGTTTTTCCTAAAATTTAAATTTTTTAAATTTTTTTTTCAAAATCAGAGGTGATGCATGGTATTTATTTGATAATTATAACTCTTTAAGCCTATTTATGTTCTTTAAAACAATAAAGTTCTTCTGAAAATCAATTTTGAAAAAATTGGTCTTCGAACCTAGTCGGGTGCCTTAAGATATTCGACTACCCTAAAATCATGATTTTTTTCAAAAATTGACAATTTCTTTTTATGATTTAATTTTATAGACTATCTTATTAGCTTAATAAAAGTACCAAGTTTCTTATTTTCTATTCACTAGAGCAAAAGTTACAAGTGTTTTAATAAAAAGAGATGCCATAACTTTACACAAGATGTCAAACATTAAAATGCGGTTTTTTTTTCGAAAAACTCAAACGGGGACAGTGATTGCTCAAAAAGTTTTGAAAATAATATGCTGAAATTTTTTTAGAATTTTTTGTATAATAGTAGAATTGTTTTGACCTTCAGATTTATCAATCTCTGTTTTATTTCAAAATTTACAATCCTTTATGTGAGTATAATCACTGTTTTTTTAAGCAATTTTATATAGTCACTAAGATAGAGTGCTTTAGTTTTTGTAAAAATTAAATTATCTATTATACTGAAGGTCATTTCAAACATGGATAACAAAGTAAAACATTACAATTGAAAAATTGAGAATTTGTTCAAAAAGTTTTTGTACAGTGCGGACTCCGTTAATGCAATTTTTTGTACATTTGCACCAGTTTCTTTCCCCTTTTAATAATAATAAATTTTTTTTCTGTTTTTAATTTTACGATTTTTTCCTTTAAATATACTAAATAAATCTAAAAGTCAAAAAAAATTCCCTATATCTCCATTTTTTCCAAAAAAAAGTTGTTGCAAGTAGTCGGGCATCTTAAAATGAAGGCAAACAGCCCTATTTAACGAATAATAATCCCCGACTAAGCGAATTATTACAGCAGCTGAATTTTTTTTATTAGTTTGTATTAGAAGAAAATTGGATTTTCTTCAAATGACATTTTTTTGTCCAGATCAGAAAAAGACTTTTCTTGTGAGCAGAAAATTTCAACGGGAAACAGTGAAGAACATAATTAGAATTTACAGATGCAGATGTGTCATGAATATAACCTATTGTGTGAGTTTTGAGTAGGACAGGAAATTCTTTTCTTATCTCATCCTAATTCATAGCACATGGGGTATTTAAAGATATTAACAATGGGGATACATTTGATGACGGATTGCATATTTGTGCTACTGAAGTTTAGAAAATATAGTTTATTTGTCGTAGATAATGAATACGAGTCTAAAGCAGACATTTATCATGAAATTCCTATCTAAACTCTTGCATTTTCATGTGTTTTCCATTATTTGAAACTGGAAAATCATACCTCATTCTCCCTTATGCAATGGGATGTAAATAATGTGGTACTTTCTTCTCTACATAAAGTCGAAAACGAACTTTTTTGAGTCATAAATCAAAAAGATTTTCAAACGTCTGTTAGTCAGTATTTTAAAATTTCCTGTTAAATGGTACGTAAAAATTCACTAGAAATACTTAAGCTGTTGAATTTAAAGTGTATAATTTTAAACTATGGATAATTTTGTGTAATTGCTTATAGAATTTACAAAAGGTAAGTGAAAGAAATTTGTATTTTGTTTGAATCCCGATAGAATGAATAACCCCGAAATGACGAACAAAATGTTCGGTTCCGAAGAATTCGTTAAAACGGGGTTTGATTGTATATGTATATATATCCGCAGGGTGAACCAAAATCCTGAACATAATTATAAAAATCAATTATAAAATAATCATTTAATATAATAATATAGCTTCTATACATCATTGAATAGGTCAGTTTTAGTATTTTTTGTGCAGTATATGGCATGAATGCTCCTTCAAGATTGACTCGTGGAAAAACATTTGTAAGAAATATATCATTTTTTGCCAAAATGGTGTCCATTCAAGAGAAGGCTCAATATATATTTTGGTATCATGAATCTAAATCACCCGTTAATATTCAGCGTAAATTTTGACGTTGTTGTGGAAACAAACCTACGGGTGTAAAATTAAATAAAGTGAAGGTATGAAATATTTAAAGAAACAGGCAGTGTTAAGAATATGCTTAGAAGTAGTAGGCCTAGTGTGGGTGAAGTAAGTTTAAAACACGTTCGGCAATCGTTTCAATAAAGTCCTAAGCCTAAATTAAGTTGTGAAACATCACATGAACTTAAAATACTGAAAACAATTTTGGTAAGAATTTTTCATAAAATGTAATCCTTATCAAGTGCAAAACATATTAAAGATCAATTGGTGGGAACTAGAATACCACTTAGATATTATCTGAGTTTTCAAGAAGCATATTTTGAAAATTACTGCGGTAAATGGTCTTGTAAAAGTTCATAATAATACTAACAATATATAGAAAAAAAATATGTCTAATTATAATAGTTGGAGCACAATAAATATTTATAATCAGGGCAAGACTTTGGATTCATCCTACATATATGTATATATGAAGAGAAAACATGAAATACATTTAAACTTGAAAGAATAAATAACAAGTAATATAAAAAAATATGTCAATTCTTAACTAGGTCGACCAAGAAAAATTTTATTTTTGTTACTTTTTAATTATATAATTACAACTAATATAAACATGTATTTACATATGACAGAATCACAATATTAAGTGTCAAAATAGAAAGTATAAGAAAAGGATTTGCACTTAAATGGATAGATAGAAAGTACTTTATTAACGATTAAAAATTTGAACAAGGTATATATATATATATATATATAGGGAGAGTGTGAACTAATAGAAGGAATTGTTGAAAAAATTTGTAAAATTCAACAAAGTGACATAATAAATATGTAAAAGGAAGTACAAAATGCAAAGAAACAAAAATTAAAAATGGAGCCTAGAGATTCAAAAAGCAATTTCGAACTTAGGGCTGAATAAGAGGTTAAACTAATAATTTTGATGTCATCATTCCTTTCACTTTGGAACTTGGTTGGTTAATGAGGAAAAATCCAAACAGAAAAAAAAGATTATAATGAGCAAACACTTTCAGATAAATGAATGAGAATTTAAGCACAATTTTAATTTTTTAATATACCATAAATTCTTAAAATAAGAATTTTAAAAATTGTACTCCTGGCAAATTTCAAAGAAATGAAAAATCTTACATATATGCTTTTTTCTTATTTTTTATGAAACAAAAATTGTAGCAATAGTTATTATGCAAAATTTTCAAGAAAAAAAGTCTCCAGACAATTTATAGGAATATAAAATTCAAATGGAAATTATATGAAGATTTTTCTTCCCAAGAGGCAAATACATTATACTTCGTGATATTTAGTTTTGCTTTGGAATATCGAAACCAATAGTTCTCAAAATTCCAAGTTGAATTTATTTTCTTCAAAGTAATAACTAAAATAGAAAACAGCAGATATAAGCTAGTCATATTTCTTATCTAAAATGAGGAAATACGTTGATCTGCATTGTATGCAGAAAAGTTTAAGGTTGTCTTGAAATTCATATCTGATATTGTGTATGCATTTAAAATGCTATTATATTTTGCATGCTATTTATAGTTTTCTCATATAAGTTTTTGTTTTATCAATACGGTTTCATATGGAGTTTACATTTATGTTCAATTTATGATGTAAAATGATTTGAAAAATATCAAATATATATTCTTGGGTGAAATGAGAATTTCTAAATTTCACATACGATTGACGAACAGAATTACGGCACATGCAAAAATTGAGCATTTCGAATGTTTATTCAGCGTAAAACCTCTATTTTTATCAAATTATTAAATTATTTTATTCTGAAAGACTAGAAAAACTACGGTAAAAAATTAATTCGAAAAACTCTCTGATCATCCCTAACAAAATCCATGTGATTCAAGAAGCAATTACTATATTAATATTCCCCGAGGTAAAAATTATTTTTATAATTGATATTGGCATCGTAAATCATTATAAAGTATCAAAAATTATCTCACATTAAATGAAATTAGAGCACCTAGAAAGTAATATCTGATGGAAATGAAATATTCAATACACATGAATTGATAAAAATGAAAAACACCCTTAATCGGAAAATATTTGAAGTATACTGGGTGACAAAATCAGGGTGAGTTTCAGTAACGTGTTGGACCACGATATGGGACCACGTTGAAATGGGATCCTACGTCAAATTGAATTGTCATCTGTTGTCTTGATGGAGGCAGTCCTCCACAAAATATGCATGCACGAGAATCAAATACGTGTTAATCCAGCGTTTCTCAAACTGTGGGACGCGGCCCCCTAGGGGGGCGTCAGAAGTCTACAAGGGGGACGCGAGCATATTGAAAGTTCGAAAACAAAAGATTATTTTTAAAAAAAATTATTAATTCACTGAAAGTAAACAAAGAAAATATTCTAACATAATAAAAAATAAAACACACTTTTATACTGATATAATAAATACTCTTATAAATGTATCAGTACTGCACAATGTATCTCTTACAATTGATTTTAAATTAACAATACTAAGTTAAGAACAAGTTTAATAATTGCCAGCGACCCCAAGAGCTTGTCATATATAAATTATACGCAAAATTTAGCACTTATCTTGATAATTTGTACTGTTTATAATTAATGCTGTAACTGCCAATTAAAATTTACGCGGTTCGCTTCCCAAAACCACCGTTTTCCACGTAAACGTGCGTATGTGATGAATTGGGAAGGGGTGGTGGAGAAAAGGAATAAATAAAAGAATCCATCGCAAACACTGTCAATGTCCTTTTATTGCATTCCAAAGTTATTTCATTGCGTTTGGAATAATTTTATGGATAGCAGTACACAGAAAAGATAGTACTTCTACAAGACGTATATGTACGTCAGGGGCAATCAAGGCTTTGTCTGAGTGAAACGTTTATATACGCCGGTAGCACTTAAGAGGTTCAAGTTCTATTGTAGCTTTAGCATCCAAATTATAGAATTATTGAATATAATACATTGCTATTTTATGGAAGGAGGGCGCGATGAAAATTATGATTGAATATTGGGTCGCAAATATTGAAACTGTGAGAAGCACTGTGTTAATCCATTTCCGATTTTTTCCGAGCTGAGTTCGGGCAGGTGACACGTACCAACCTGGTTCATCTCGAGTGTAGCTCGGGCTCTATGAAAATTTACGCTGTGCAATCGGTCTTTCCGAATTATTTCACATGTGCTTTTTATGATTTTGAATAGATGAAAAGTACACCCTCCCCCTTCATGTTTGTTTGAAGGACTCCTTGTTGACTATATTTCCCCCAACAGAGAAGAAAACTAATCCAACACAACATCGTATTATTTGCTGCTCAAAGAGAGATAGTAAATGGAAGAAGGTAAGAAGACAAATAAGATTCTACTGTCTAGATTGCGATGTTTGGGTTATGTGCGGTATAGTGTTTTCGAATTTAACATTCACGAACGAGTTGGGTTAATAGTTTTATAATCATTTATGTAAATGCAAAAGTTGTAAACAAAATTTGTATTTCAAGATAAGAGTTAGGTATTCTAAGCTTTATATTTATAGTAAGGGAGAATTTACTCCAAAGTCTAATGATTTCTGCCGTACAAAAAGCCAACTTTACAGGTAAAATAGTCATTTATTTAAACAGATTTTTCTTACGTTAATTTTTAGGAAATTTTGTATTCGAATGATGCTATTATGTTTCAAATTATATGTATATTTGAAAATAAGCATAAAAATTGACATTTTTATATCCATAATAAAATGAGCCTGGTTAAATCATTTGTGTTCCGAAATCTTCAAGTTAGCATCAAGTTTCGAGAGTGGAGTTCCAGCTCAGATGTCATCCTTGTCACTTGACACAGATTCGAAATATGAAGACCGTCATTCGTAGCTCTCATTGTTTTAAAGTGTGGCGTTAATGAAAAGTCAAATCTATCAAAATCATGCATAGAATGGCACGGTAGCATCTGCCACTTCATCAGATTCTAGAGCGGATAGTGCACAATTTCAGATACGCCATGGGAGAGTATGAACTTGATATATCTGCTGTCATATCATTTCATCTTTTTAGTACTGAATTCTGTGTCTAAATAGGAATTTATGCATAATGTTTACAAACGAACCAAAAAATATAAGGAACACATTAAAATTTAAACATGATTAAACTATAAATACGAGCATAATAGGATCATCATAAAAAAAAATTTTCTTCGTTCTTTCAATTCATAAAAATAGTATCACATTTAAATTCACATTTTTTAAAACTATCTTTACGAATTAATTGCTGACTGAATTAGATGTTATTTAAATATTTTCAACAAAATAATATAAAAAAATAGTTTAAATACTTAACTGCACCATATGCGAAATGTGTAAAAAAATAAAATATCCCATAAAAAAAAAGGGATTTTTTTTTTTTTTTTTTGCACAAAAATATTTATTAAAAGATTATGCTTACTGGTATATACTTTCCAAAAATATTTTTAAGTTAATATAATAGTTAACTGGGAAAAAAATCTCATATCTGAATAATCCCTTAGCTTCAATGAAAATTTCATATTTCTTAAGACATTACATTTAATTAAGGTTAACTTATTTTAATTTAATATTAAAAAAAAATTATTTTTTTCTTATCTACATCTGGATTCGAATCGGTGTAACATTATGTGTGTGTGTGTTTTTGTTATAAGAATAAAATTTATAATTCATTCACGCCCAGCTGTTATTTATTGACTTTCTTATCACTTAATGTACGAAACATAAAAGAATTTTTTGACTCCTTTCAGTTATAAGAAAAGGAGAAATTAATCAATGGGGATAATTTCGCTTTAAGCAGCAGCCTATTAGAAATCAATTCAATTAAGTTTATAAATATTTTTATGAATTTGCAAACTGCAAGTCACACTGTTCGTCGATACTATTTAGAAAGTTATATTGCACAGAATATCGAACATTAATATTTCATATGTTAGTTAAAATTAATCTAATCATTAATCAATGAAATATAAACATAGTTTTATGTTAAAACATCGATCTCTGTGGTATCGAAAAAATTTTAGTCGACAGAGATGTGAAATATTACCAACAATCAGGCTTCTTAAAAAGTTCACTCGATTATAAAAAAGCTATATGTTGGAGCGAAACCATTATTGGAAGAAAAAATGGATGCGGAATTCAATAAATCTTAAATCAATAACATAATGGATTTTTTTTCATACTCAATGCATTCATCAAACTTATAAATACATCAAACAAACACGCCATATGTGCCATAAATAGTTCTTTATTTATGCTTTTTTGGGGCTACAGGTATTATTGTGTTTATTTCAAGTTTCATTTTACACCTAATACAAGAAAGTTTTTATTTCTTTTTTAGTGAAAGGAAAAACTGACTATTTTTGTGTTCTTTTATAAAATGAAATAAAATTGTATTAATATGCGTGGATGTAATCTGAATTCAATTATTTAGTTTGAAATAAAATGAAATTGGAAGGAAAATCTTCGTGTCTGGATTATATTCTGTATTATTAAAGGTGTATTTTTCTTACTTTCAGTGTGGTTAGCATTGTAAATTTAGCGTTTTTTTTTTCTCTCTCTTTAATAGACATTTCACATTGAATGTTACCACTAATAATAGAGAAATAGAAACATTTTTCAAACTAGTTTATATATTTGTGCCTGTCTGTGTGTGTATATATATATATAAATATATAATATATATATATATATATATATAAAACTAAAGAAATCAATAATGAAAAATGATCAATTGACCAAAATTGAAAACTGTTATGCTTTCTGTTTTCCAAAGCTGTCATTGACTTAGGGCAGAGATGTAGAGTTTACCTTATACATCATAACTTTCCATTTCTGCAGAAAATATAAGCGTAATAGTACGAGAAAAAATTGAAGAGTATAAAATATAATTAAGAAACACTTCGGCCTAAAATTTGCCATGTATAAATGCATTAATCTACTAATCTATTAAATTAACACAAATTACTATTATATAAATGAAAATTGTCGCAAAGAGATACAATTAAGAAGATAAAACATAAATTAAAAACTTACCCAAAATTTCGTTTTTGTGTAGTAAAATAATGAAAGCAAGAGACTATATAAGTAGTATATTTATTTTGTTTTGGAAAACAGTGAGCAGGAAGCTAACTATATCTACGGCACCATCTGTATATCAATTTGATAACTTACAGAACTTAAGTAAGGGCTACCCTAAATAGTAAAAGTGAATAATGTAAATTACGATATAATCTATTATTCTAAATAATTTTATTTTTATAAATACATCTATATAGAAAGTTCACAGGATGATTATGCTCTAAACAGTATTTATAAAGCTTTTTGTAATTATTGTGTGTTTCTGTGTGATCGGAAACCAGATCATCATTTCTTTGATGGTCATTTAAATATTTTATACGTAATAAACTTTTATTCGAAAAAAATTAATTTCTTTTATGAGAAATTCATTAAACTGTTTCAAAAAAAATTTCCCAAGTTTTTTTTTTTTTAAGTGACATGTATTGAGGAAGCTCCTTTATTTTCAGAAAGTAATTTAATTACAAAACTGATTATATATAATTTTAACTTAAACTAAACTCCCTTTGTTTGCTTCGTAAATAGATATACAGTTTGCTGTGTTTGTATGTGACTAAAATGTGTGTTTAATCATTAAATACATTGTTTAAAATTAGGAATTCTTATAATTTTTTCTTTGAAAGTCAAAAGTATATGTATTATAAGTTCAATATATATGTGTTATAGTTAAAGTAGAAACTTCGTTTATATTATTAACAATAATCATTGTTTTGGAAGTTTAAAATCTATTTGATAAACTGGGGTTATTATTAATAATTAGCAATAAAGCCTGATGAATGTAACTAGGCATAATTTATATTGAAACTTCAACTCTAACGTAATCTTTATGCATCTATATTCTGGGATAATGAATCTGTTGTTTAGACAACAGTAGAGTTTAGAAAAAGCGAATATTAAATGAAGCATTGTTCTTTACTTATATTTTTAATTTAAAGCAACAATTGCAAAAATTCATTTTTTTTTTATGTACATCATATCTAGTCATGAATGATATTTTTTTGAAATTTCAATGACTTCACAAATGTCGGTGTAATGGAAATTCATACAAAAATTCCCTTGAAATTATTCCATTGATGAAACATAATTGGTATTGATTAATAATAGTTATCAATGCGATAAGTTCTCATAAATTATTATTTTTAACCAGCTTACTTGTTATTAGAAGCGCAGTGGCTGAGTGGTAGCGTATCGCGCATGTGCACCGCAGGTCCGGGATTCACACCTCGGGTTGGGCAAGGTCGACTCATCTTTTCATCCCTTCAGTGTGTCGATAAATTAGCAACAAGCTTGCTTAGGAACTAAACAGTGGGGGTTTCGCATCAGACTGACCATCTGCCCGAATTATTTGCTCATGCACCTCAGTGCCCAAGGTCACGGAAACTGGGAGGGGCATAGTAGGCCTTGGTGCTCTATTGGCTGTTACATTACTGAGTTTCGCTTTGTTTACTTGCTATTATTAAATACAACTATTTAATCGCATCGACTATAACATACCTAATAATAATTAATATCTAAAAGCTTTAAATTTGAAGTAAAAATATTCTTATTTAAATACATAAAATTATCTTTTATGTTTCATCTTAGTACGTTCTCTCCTGCTAGTATACTTGCTATATATATATATATATATATATATATATATATATATATATATATATATATATATATATATATATATATATATATATATATATATATATAGTTTTTATATCGACTTACGTTTTCTAGTTTCAATTATCGAATTTATCTAATTTTAATGTAACTCATGTTCTGAATGCCTTTAAAAATTATAAAGTAAATAAAAAAACAAGACATAATTTTACGTTAAAATTCAAATCTTATATATCATCAGGAAAAAAAAAATGATTAGTGTGATTTCTCGATTCACATATTCTCACTGATGTCCATATTACAAAAATTTTAATGAAAGGCATTTGTATATGAACTATTTGAATAATATATTTCCAATGGGATATCTAAATGTCATATACGGCCCTAAAATATATTATTACCTTACAGCTTACTTTCTAAGAGCTTATTATTTTTACTCTAAATTTTTTAAAAAAAAATTAAGGAATTAGAAGCGAAAAGCAAATACTTAGAAAACTCCGTCTTTTCTCTTAAGCCTTTCTACCCAGTACCTAAAAAAACCTAATTACTGAAAATTAATCATCAGTTAAAAATAGCTAATTTGCTGTAAAATTGACGAGAGACAGTAGGGTTTGGTAAGTAAAGAATATTACAATACTTCTAAAATGTTTATCTTCCCTATATGTAATGAAAAACCACAAGCGTTTCAGAAGCTTAAATAAAAAAGCTTTCGTCTCCAAAAGGATTACGAAAAGACCGCAGGGGCTTTTCCTTTAATAAATTGTTCAGCAGATGCTTCAGACACTTTAACATCGCAGTTTTACTAGCCAGAAGCATTGTTAACTAATCATTCAAGCTTCTGATCTAATTTTTATTTGAAGAACCCGAGTTGCTTGGAACTTTTCTTGACAATGCTTCGAAACAATATTCAAATAATTGCATAATAATTTTAAAATGTTGCATTTCATAACGATTAAAGTCATATTTTTATTTATTTTCTTCAAGGAGATGAAATGAAGTTTTTCTTTTTAATTTGTGAATTTAGTAATTTTCAAGAATATATATATATATATATATAGAGAGAGAGAGAGAGAGTGTTAAATATAAATATCAAACCAATTAAGTAATGAATAGTGACTTTTTTAAATAGGGTGTGATTTTATTTTTATGTTTATTATCTTGAGGAAAAAAATAATAAAAAAACAAGTTTGATTTAATCCAGAGCTGAAGCATTTAGATGAAAAAGAGATTTTTTCAGTTATTGTTTTAGTACATTTTTCAGCAAAAGTGACCAGTAATTCTTTTTCTCAATAATCTTAGTAATTTTATGCATAAAAAATTAGCATTTCTTAGTATTTGAAAGAGAGATAAATTTTTCAAATTACTGCAGAATTCTACAAGCTGTATTTTAGTAGTCTTTAAACTACATTTTACAACACTTAGTTAAGTATCATATTTCATATACCAATGAGTAACTATTAATGAAATATTATTTATTTACACTAATATTCAAAATAAGGAGAACTTCTAATTTGGGTTCAATAGCCCCAGAAGTACTTTATAGATTTAAAAAGTAAAATAAAATATGTGTACATGGGTTGATACAATATAAATAAATACATATCATATATGCAACATTTTTATGAAACACACGCATGATTGTGTGTACGGAGCAATAGTATAGACAAATTTGAAATATACCCTACAAAATAGGACAAAAATTTATTAATTGGAAGTTTGATCCCTCTCTACAGTAATGCAACTTTCCCAAACTGAATTCATTCTGGAAATGAGGCAGTTTAGACTCTTCTTTAATGGTCAGTTCCATTCTTCCAGCATCACTGTTTTAGGTATTGGATAGATTTAGGAGGAGGAAGGTTTTTGCTAGAAAGGAGGATGGCCATTTTTCTTTTGAAGAGAGTTCCACAAATGCTGTTTAGGATTATTATCTGAAGAAATGTTTGAACAATCCATCTGAGATGCATCAACACTTTTCAGAAATTCGTCGGGAAGAGGATTCCCTTTTAGGCGAACGTCAGCATCTACAAAAGAAAATCAGATTCAACGTCATCTTGAAAGGATAAAAATGGAATTTCAATAGTTTTAATCCTCATATCTCAAACCATCCGTAAAGCCTCTATTAAATACAGGGAAATCTTTGTGCCCATTCAATATGTTACCTTCCCAGACCAACAAAGCACCAATGATCTACAAATCTCCTTCTTGGATGCTGGAATACATATAGAGGTTTCTATAACACCCTCCAGATAACGATACAGAGAGAACCATTGGTTAGGCTGAACCTGGATTCATCAGTGATTAAATCGGTCTCTCACTGATTTCTGCTCGAATGCTGTTCTCCACACCATGATTAACGAACACTTCCGTGTGCAGTAAGATACGAACAGCAGGCTTTTTTTACAAACTTCTCTCATATAGACCTCTACTAACAATTCGGATTTCATTTGCAACCTGAAACTCACAAGACAGCCGGGAAGCTGTTGTTCTCCCCTTACACCTAACAATAAAGAACTGAAATTGATTATCAAGGACCTTCGTGTCTTTTGGATAATCACGCCTAGGCAATCATCCAATGGATTATTCCATGATCAAAGCGTTGAGTCATTGAAATCATCCGAGTTATACAAATGAACTAAACACAGAATTTACAGTCTTTTCCTATAATTGCATGAGCCCATGCTAGTGTACGTTTAAGTAATAGAGAATACACTAAATATTTGAACCGTGGAAGCGTTATTTATTTATTTATTTATTTTGTTCATTACTTTTTTTTTTGAGGAATATCAACTAAACGCATATTTATTAGTTCTGCAATTGTGTAATTAATAAAGATTTTATATGGCTCATTTCAAAACGGAAATAAACATTATAAGATAATTCAAAATTTACTTGAGACAGAAGGATTTATTAACCCCTTCCATCTTCGTTTTATTTCTGTATTATGAATAAAAAAATTTCAATTTTTTTATGTGCTTATTTTCAAATACATACTTATCTTTTTAAACGTAATAGTACCATACGCATACAGAATTTCCTAAAAATTAATGTAAACCAATCTGTTTAAATAAATGAGTATTTTACCTGTAAAGTTGGCTTTTTGTATGGCGGAAATCATTAGACTATGGAGTCAATTGTCTCTAACTATAAATATAAAGCTTAGAGAATACCTGTCTTTTATCTTGAATTACAACGTTTATCTAGATATTTTGCATTTACATAAATGATTACGAAATTATTAATCTATCTTTATCGTGTGTAATAAATTCGAAAACATGGTACTGCACATAACCCAACATTGCAATCGGGACAGTAGAACCCTGTTTGTCGTATTACCTTCTTCTTACTGTCTCTCCTTGAGCTGCAAATAATATGGTGTTGTGTTGGATTAGTTTTCTTTGTTAGGACGGGGAAGGGGGAAATATAGTCAACAAAGTGTTTTTCAGACAAGTATGAAGGAAGATGCTCAGCAGAAGGATGTCTTCTTTTGGAAGAAAACTCCCCCGAGTGATTCTTTTCAATTATTCGAAACCATAAAAAGCACATGTGAAATAATTTTAAAAGACCGATAGAGCACATTGTAAATTTTCACAGTGCCTGAGCTACACTCGGGATAAACCTGGATGATAATTTTCGCCTGCCCGAGCTCCTCTCAGGAAAAACTGGAAAGGGGTTAAGAGATGTATGAGAAATTTTTAAATTCTGAACTTTATGAATGTTTTGAATAAATAAGCAAAAAAAGTATATCAATATTTATTTTTTTTTTAAAAAAAAGCAACATTATTCTGTATAATATAGTTCTTTTAAATTATTCGCTAATGCATGGAAACTAAAAATTACATCATATACCTCGTTAAATAACTATTTATTCATATTAATAATATTGTTATTTTTGTTTATATAAATTTTAATAGAACTACTTCTGCACTCTCTTTAATTTATTAACCAATATCATAAAAAAATCATACAGTGTTATCTATTTTATTTTCAGAGATTTTCACGGATCATTGTGAAGGGGAACGGAAATTCAAGAACGAAACAGAGAAAGAAAACTGAATATTGATGAAGGGTAAACGCTTGTTATATCTGTCTTTACTCTAGCCATTTCCTCCAAATACAATATGTTTATTAATATATAAGCTTTTAAATATACCTCTATAAATATTTTTCTAACAATTTATCAAAAATATATTAATTTTAGTTGTTTAATAAAATTAAAATTGTAAAACAACTTTAAAATATTTTACTCGTAAGATTTAAATCAAATAAAGTGAATAATTATTTAAATAAAAAGTTGAAAAATTTTCATTTTGAAATCGAAGACAACAAATAAGCGTTTTTAATATAATATATAAAATACTATTTTTTTTAATTATACTTGCAGCTCAGATAAAATTTTAACATCAATGGGCACTTAAATTTCACTTACAACTCCGCTCATTAAACTCTTTACAGATAAATATAATTATTTATCGTGTGACGAATTAAATGTATATGTCATGATATATATATATAAATTCATATTTCTTAAAATAAATAATTTTAATTAAATTTTCAATGTTATTGAACTACTTATTATTAACTGTAATAAAAAGTAGTCTTGTAAAGTTCATTAACAAAAAATATTTATTCAAAATTGTCAAGATTTATAGAAGAAAACACTTAATTTTTCATGTTAATTACTTAATTAACTTATTGAGGAAATTTCGCCACAAAACATAAGAGAGAAATAAACTATATTTATCTTTAAAGATTACAAATTCTATCGAAGTTAATCTTTAATTTCAAGCACGCGTGAACTATTCGAAACAAATCGATACGCAAAAACTGCACCGTCCAAAATAAGTCTACATTAAGTAAATTTATTTGAAGATTAAGTTAAAATATTTCACGGATTTCCGCTGCATTAGAAGACTACTGTGCTTACATTTTATCCAAGTATCTCATGAAGGATTAGTAGCTATACTATTTAGTATTCCTTGGGCTTCTCTTATCGATAAGAATTCCTCTCGAGGAAGCACGTATTTCATTTTCTTCATAGGATTTTACCCGGCTATTTTCTGTGAATATCAACGATATTTCAGCAAGATTCAATTTTTACCAGATTTTGATGGTAATCTGTTTTTCACAATATGCAAAATAAAAGAATTTCAGGAGCCCTTAGATTTTATTTCAGTTTATTGAGTCCACTGAGTGTCACAGTATAAATTTAGATCAACGTAATTTTTGTTTCCTTGCGTTCTTTAAATTAGATTGCTTTTCTTCCATATTTATTCGGCATTTTTCTAAAGAAACTTGAATATTTATATTAATATTCCTCGAGTCCTTTAAATATTTTGAAAACATATTTTTAATATTAATGACCGCATATGACGAAACATGCACAATGTTGCTTTCTAACAGTATTCGGATTAATTTGTATAGACTATAAGAAATTTAGGAAACACAATGCCCTGTGAAAAAAAATTTTTTTTTTATATTTTTTTAAAAAAAACTTTGCATGCACCATATTTAAGCCTACATAGATTATGCTTTTCCATAGAATTACATAAATTTAAAAAAGGACTACATAAGAAAAAATTTTTAAAATATTTCAATGCCTTAAAATTCCTGCTTCTATAAATTTTAATATTCTTAAACTTCTGCCAAAGATTTTTAGAATTGATTTGCACAATTCTATGCATGGTTATGGTGGTGGTAGTAGTATTACTTATAATTACAAAAAAAAATATTTCTCTCATAATCTATATTATCATGTTTTCTAATTATATTTTTTAAGGAAATATTTTTTAAATCCTCCAGTCTGATATTTAATCCCTTTTTTTTAATTACGGATGCACTTCACAATTTTTTTGTCTATGTAAATTTCTTTCGAGCAATTTCATATACTGCCAGTCTCTATTGTTTCCTTTGATCAATGCTATGATAACCTTACTAAATAGTCTGTATTTTTATTGTTGATTTAAAATAATTCCATGTTTTTAGATGGAAATTATTTATAAATTTTTGCTCCATCATTGAATTCACAAATTACATCGCAAACTGCAAAAGTAATTCGACATTGAGTCGTTGAAATTTCTTTTGAACCCTTATTTGAAATAATGCTGTGAAGATTCTCGTATTCTGTATCACACGTCTTATGCATCTTTAAAGAATCTACATTGACTTGATGCTTGAGAGATACAAAAATTTTTTGATCAAATGTGTCTTGAAAAAGTTTGTTTTCAAATGCTTTATGAAGGATTCTTTTGTACATCACCACGAATTAGATCAGCTTGATAAGAGCCCCAAGACTTTTCTTGCTTGACATTTAAGATGTTGAGGCTTCTGGTCGATGGATATACACAACATGCAGATTCGCGTGTTCTAGTTTCTGTTTTAAGGGCTAAAGGCTAAAAGAATCGCTTTTTAATGTAACTAGAGCTATGAAAATTTGTACATATATTTACAAAGGTCTCGTAATTAGAATTATATGATAAAGAATTTCAATGTTTTCTTTATTTTTAAAGTACTGTATCCCTTTAAAATAATATTTTTGAATTTTACTGGAGTATAAATCCGGTGTACAAAACATTTCAAATGATAAGAAATATAAGTAATTAAGAAAATAAGTTTTATAAATTGACAAAAAATAAGAATCAGAATTAGAATTTTCTTATTACAACTATTGAAAACTCAGATCATATAGTTTCTTACCTTGTCTTACCTTTCTTGTCTCTTTGGTTCATTCTAAAATGTAATAAGGAGAAAAAGCACTTCCAGTTATTTATAACTGCATGAAGATCATCATATTATAATATATAAAACACAACATTTAATAAAAATTGTCATGCAGAGGGTATTTGCACATTTTTAGAATTATTTCAGGAATCATTTTTGTAAGGCTTAAAATGAAGGAAACTAATTTCTTAAGCGTTTCATCTGATAATCATTTTTCTGGATTACATGTCTAGATCATACTATCCATGATAAAGGCATTTACTTAAAGTTTTTTCAATGGTATTTCTTGTCTTTCTGCTCCCCTCAGGGGGCTCACCTTCTTTAGGTGGGTACGGGTGTCACAATCCCGAGGTACCCTATTGATCTTTTCCTTTTCCCAAGGGGTTTACTATCTTTGGTAAACACGGGTGTCTCACGACCCCGTTGTACCCCAGTGATCCTTCTCTATTTTTGACCTTCCATCTTGTCATTCAATTTCTTTTTTTCTTTTTTTCCCTTCCAGACCACAGACCTATGAATGTTTAGCGCAGTTTTAGCCAAAACTGGCTCTTGCGCCATAAAACACCAAACTCAACTCAACTTGTCTTTCTTCTTTCACTGTTTTCCAGAATCCATCAATCGTCATATGTTTGCACACTTATAAATATTCTTTTCAACAAACAAAAGACAAGAAAATCCATTGGCAAAACATCAAAGAACATTGCAAAAATATAATGAAAAGGCATTTCTCATTATGATACAATACATGTTACGGATTACATTTTTCATGGACTACCGTTAAGTTTTCTAAGTATGACGGAGATTTGTCTTGTTATAGTTTCCTTTTCCAAAAATCCGTTGAAATAAAGAAATTGAATTTTTTTTCAAAAGTATCGTACATTCTCCAATTAGTACGATAAGTATAACCTTATACTGTTTTCCACTACTCTTACTTTAAACTCCCCTCAGGGGGCTCACCTTCTTTAGGTGGGTACGGGTGTCATAATCCCGAGGTACCCTAGTGATCTTTTCCTTTTCCCAAGGGGTTTACTACCTTTGGTAAACACGGGTGTCACGACCCCGGGGTATCCCAGTGATCCTTCTCTATTTTCGACCCTCCATCTTGTCATTCAATTTCTTTTCTTTTCCCGTCCAAACCACAGACCTATGAATGTTTGGCGCAGTATAGCCAAAACTGGCTCTTGCGCCATAAAACACCAAACTCAACTCAACACAACTTACTTTAAACTCCCCGCTAGAGAAACCAACGACAGTCTTAAAACATTTACAGGTGTTTTCTTTGTATTCTTGGCACTAGATTTGGGTATCTTTTTCTCCACAGTTTCAATAACAAAAAGCATTTTTTTTGTTGTAACTGAGATATACCCATACTTCACGAAGAACAACAATGTATTTCCCTTTATCTCAAACTAAATGGTTTTCCTGCAGGGCTTTACAAATGTCTTGATTAAGCCAAATGCTTTGGTACAAGATGGTGGACATTATGCTTGTTAGCTTTTTAACCTGTAGATCTTGGTTTATTATTTTGATTATTGTTGCTACAGATGTTTTCTATTGATTTGCAATTTATTTCTGCGTCATCTCTCGTTATTATTGACTTCACTTTAGAAACTATCTGAACTAAACGTACCATTTTTGGGCATTTATTTCCAGTTTTCTTTTATTAAGGAATTAATAATAAATAACTTTTTCAATCTCAAATCAGTAATGTTGCTCGTTTTGAATTTAGAATTTTTATAACATGTGTTTCACAACTGCTTTTCTAAAATAACGGAATAGATTTACTTCTGCCAAGAAAGATCAGAGACGTACCACTTGATACAAAGCCTGTTTGCTTTTTACCTCCACCAGTTCAAAAGCAGAATAAATAAGAAAGTTTCAAAATAGTTTTACTTTATAATTAAACCGTTGATAGATTTTATTTATAGAAACATCTGCATTTTTAATCCTTTATAGTAATCTCTAAAACATTTGTAAACCTCTCTTTACACTAGTAGGATATTTTAAAATAAATGCAAATCTTATATTAAAAAACATATATTCTTAATGAAATTTATGTAGTATTTATCATACTAAAAGTTATGTATATTTTAAAGAAATTTATATTTAAATCATTTAAAATTTATTGCTTACAGAGGCTCATATTCTTCTGCACACTAACAAAGTAATTTATATATGAAACAATATAAAAATGTTTTAAATTAAAGTTTTGAAAATGACTTGAATGTCTAGTTCAAGAAAAGAACTCAATAATAACTTTAAGGTATCCGACTACGTTCGGAACCGTGATTTTAAAAAGGCGTATAAATGGATAATTGTCATGATATTTAGTGTCACTTAGATTAGAACACATGTATAAAATTGTTTTAAGGACATTCAACAATAATTTTTGAAATTTACATTATTTTCAGAGTGACAACCATTTGAAATAATTATCGGGTTTTTTTTCTTAAACTTTCTCCCCTCTGTTGTCTTAAAACATGGATAAACCCACTTCTAAGTTACATATTTCAAAAATTCTAGTTGAGCCTCTGTAAAGAGGTCTTAGATATATACACGTAAAATATTATTATAATAGAATCATTTTTCACAAAAGGAGAATATTTTGAAAATGGGTCATTCTATGTTAATTTTTTGTCAAAATATTGTACTTAAATAGTTTTTTATTGTAATACTATTCTCGAAACAATTTCATATACATTTTCTAATCTAAGTGACACTAAATATCATAAATATTATCCATCTACACGCTTTTACAAAATCACGGTTCTGAACGTATTCGGATACCTTAAAGAATTTGCAGAAAAGGATTATACTTTTATTTAAATATTATTTTTATCAATGAATGCAGAAAGGTAAAAATTATTGTTTTAAATAATCCTAATTTATAAAATAATTATAGGATGTTATTTTCCATAGAAAAATGTAATGACCGTTTTCAGTCTTAAGGTAAACAAGCTTGTATCAATTGGTTTCTCAAAATAAAAGAAACAGCCAATTATTCTGATTTAAATAGTCTTACGATGACTCATATATCCAAAATTAACAATATCGATATCATTTTAATATGTTTTGAAAACCGTTTTAAAATTGGTATATGCATATATATAGCTCCATATTTACATCTTTGCATCATTGTGAACAATAGTAACATAAATAATTAAAAATATTGACTTATACTATCGTAATTGTAGGTTAACAATTGAAAACATTCACTCACTCAAAATCAGTATTTGTTGTACGTTAAGGAATATCTTGTTTATTTTCTTGTTTCAAAATATCATCTTTATTCTGAAATTCCAAGCTAATTTTAATAGAAAAATATATTTAAAACCAAACCTGAAAGAAAAAGGATTAAAAATTCTTGACTGCAATTATTACTGTTGTCTGTGAAATTGACTGAAAATATTATAGCTATCTGTGAAACTGACTGCAATTATTATTGCTATCTTT